>UYYA01004079.1:113032-175347 GCA_900624975.1 Angiostrongylus costaricensis | reverse complement strand
CCCGCATGGTGTGGTGGTGAACGCGTTACTCCCCGGAAAGGACAATAGCGCGTTCGTTCCCCACCGCAGACACCTGCGGCTTGGAGTTTTGCAAATATCTCAGCATCACTGATGTTATACCTAAGAATGTCAATCAGACTATGATGTTGTAATAACATTTCACTTTTAAGTCTGCTATGTTTCAGGCTGAACTTGAAGAGGAATTCCTGCTGAGAGTCTATTGGAAAGGTATCGAAGGCACAAACACAAGACAACTTCGACGACAGGTTCTAAATTTAGCTACTCTAAGCTGTCTATTGAAACCTCTACATAACACCTGCTAACTTATCTACCAGCGCCGTATGTTTCATATGCGATGCGTGAAGTCCGAAATCTCCAATAATGTCATGTTACGAAATTGTACATGGTTAACTCATTTGAAACTTGTATTTCATGAAATCGGACATGTTGGAAAAGTTGAAATGGATGTTTTATTTCCATGAATTCCAGTTATAAGGCGTTAACATCTTCGTTTCTTAGATTTGGCCATACTTGCTGAAAGTTTGTCGATGGGATGAAGAATCTGAGCCGAAGTTGGCGGAGTTTACGAAGAAGTACAGGTGCGTGAATGATCGTTAGCAATTATTGGCTACCACAGCGGAAGTCCTATTTAAAATAAGAGCTCATTATGGGAATTACTTTTCTCAGATATTTTTCGTCAATGGCTGAAAACTCGCCCACTCAGAAAACTGTTTTGCTCGTTTGTCACTAAAACTAAACACTTTCACATTCCGGATGATGTTCGTTCCAGTCTACGGTATTCCAATGCTTTACCTGTTTCGATTCTCATTTCAGTGAGGATGGTGAGAACTGGCGGGTACTGGAGTCGGAAGTACGACGCCTGGATGAAGAGGAGTTCAATGCCGGTATCGTCCTTAACGCTTTCCCTCAAGCATTTCAATGTCCTTTTTTAAGCTCAAACTTTTAGAGTTTCATTCTAAAGAATGTGTGTGGTTATGATATGACTCCATACAGCTTTTTTTTTTACTTTTTTTTTTATTATCATAGTGCTTTCTGCTTTAGCAAAACAGCGGAAGCCCTCAACACCAGGACGCGAATCTTCGATGATGAGCGATGTTTTTGAGGAAGAATGGATAGAGAGCGAATTGGTGATTACCTGTAAACATCTAAAAACGTTCTAGTAGTGAAGATTCTTTGAATGAATTAATGTAGAAGGTTTCCTATAAAAATGAATCTCGTAGAATTTGAACTTACTCTCCAACTGCTGCGATAGTGCTTTCAAGACAATATTGCTGATATCCGAAAGAGAAAGTACAGAAAACGGCTCATTGCGATTACGCAAGTATTTGATGACATGATCGATTTCCTACTAGCTAATCAGTCCGATAGCCATGATTTTATAGCGCTCACTTTGGAAGAGCTTATTCAGGGCTTGCTTAAGATCTGCACCATACTTTCCATTGCAAAGTAATGCCTTCGAAACGCAATATGACACATTTTTGTTACTTGTACATGTTTTTTATACTCAGTGTTCTTTCCTTGTACGCATCACTTAAGTCAAATTGGCTGTCGAGCACATAACCCAGGTCAGAATGATAATAAAGAGAAGGTGATACAACCACAACGTTTCTGAGATATTTGCAAAACTCTGGACCGCAGGTGTCTATGGTGGGGAACGAACGCGCTATTATCCTTTACGGGGAGTAACGCGTTCACCACCACACCATGCGGGTCCTTTGTTTCGCACGTCTCTCAGCTATTTCTATCGATCTTTTTGCCACAGCAATCACCCGTCAGCGGGGTTGATCTGGGGAGCGCAAATCGGCATAGAACCCAGTTAAGCTATGGCTGTAGTTGAAATCACAATGTTTAACGTTTTGTTTTCTGCCTTCTATAATTTTCATGGCAGGTTACTAAGCGAAATACAACCACAACGTTTCTGAGATATTTGCAAAACTCTGGACCGCAGGTGTCTATGGTGGGGAACGAACGCGCTATTATCCTTTCCGGGGAGTAACGCGTTCACCACCACACCATGCGGGTCCTTTGTTTCGCACGTCTCTCAGCTATTTCTATCGATCTTTTTGCCACAGCAATCACCCGTCAGCGGGGTTGATCTGGGGAGCGCAAATCGGCATAGAACCCAGTTAAGCTATGGCTGTAGTTGAAATCACAATGTTTAACGTTTTGTTTTCTGCCTTCTATAATTTTCATGGCAGGTTACTAAGCGAAATACAACCACAACGTTTCTGAGATANCCTGCCATGAAAATTATAGAAGGCAGAAAACAAAACGTTAAACATTGTGATTTCAACTACAGCCATAGCTTAACTGGGTTCTATGCCGATTTGCGCTCCCCAGATCAACCCCGCTGACGGGTGATTGCTGTGGCAAAAAGATCGATAGAAATAGCTGAGAGACGTGCGAAACAAAGGACCCGCATGGTGTGGTGGTGAACGCGTTACTCCCCGGAAAGGATAATAGCGCGTTCGTTCCCCACCATAGACACCTGCGGTCCAGAGTTTTGCAAATATCTCAGAAACGTTGTGGTTGTATTTCGCTTAGTAACCTGCCATGAAAATTATAGAAAGAAGGTGATATTTCAGCAACAACAACCTGCCAAAGATGGAGATGCTCTATTGCGACAGTTTTCCGCCAATTTACATCGAATCGAGAAGGATGTCGAACGATGTGATCGTAACCTCATTTTCTTTTCGAATAAAGAAAACCTCGAAACCCTACGGTAAGTAAGGCATTGACCAATTTCTTCGTAGGGTGACAAAATGGTAACCAGTTATTGGAGATGTGCAGAAAATCCTACATAACTATGCTGAAGTATGTCCGATGTTCTAGCTTTATTGCAGTTATAACTGTAATTTCTCCTAGCGGTTTACCGCCCCGTCGAGGCTCGGAGTTGTTCCTGGGTGTCGAGCTGCGAGATACAGCGTGGGGATTCATCCCCTCAGCAAAGCCTCCCAAGCTGAGAAGGAGTCCGATGTTTCCATCAAGAAGCCCAGCTAAGAGTAAACCATTACTAGGATCCATAACCGTCCTGGTACCAAACTGGTCGCATGGTGGCAAATCTCCCTCTGATCCACAAGGACGGCCACTGCAAGTGGTAGTGACGAACTGGAGAAAACCTTGATTGGGCTGACCTCGGGAGTCTAGGGAACGACAATGGTTAAGCCAGCATAACTCCGAAAAAAATGGAAGTTATGCTGGGGCCCACACAGCCAATGAACACGAGCTATCCAAGTATCCAAGTGAGTATAACTGCCATAGTAACAACTTTATGGGGAAGAATTTCAGTTTTCAATATTACCTCTATCTCTATCGTCCCTCGTACCGTGAGACACTGAGTTACTCAAACGGATCACTAGCGCTGGTTCGTCCAAGAGTTACTCAACGAATTCTCCTTTTGCAGATGACTCGATAAGCGTCACATTTCTGGTACTAGGCTCCTCGCCGCAGCGGGGTACTTAACCATTATGGGTTGCGGGATATTATGGGAATCACTATTTTTCCTTTACAAGTTGTAAAGGTATCGATAAATGATGTTCGATGTGATTTGTCAAAAACTATGTCAACTTGACTGCATGATGAAATATAATTAAAATGAAATATAGTGAAATAGCAGCGCGTTTGCGCAGCGGTTATAGTCACCCTGCAATACACATAGGATTCGCATCAGCTCAGCAGGATCGGTTCATAAGAACATATAAATAAATATATCGACTACCGAAATTTATAGAAAGTCGGTCTTTTGAGTGATTAACACAGATTTTTCTCGCGTCCCTAGTTCACTAATCCTTTTGTCCCTTCGGGGTCGGCACATTGGAACACGACCTGTCTGGGAGATACCTGCACTGGGTCGACACCTCAGTAGGCCACCGCGAATCATTGTGTAGCCCAGATATGCATTCAATGTCCTTTAACGATGCTCAATGAAGTCGAATGCATGACGCATCGCTCGAGGATTTGTCAACGCCGAGAGCTTCTTTTACAGTGAGATATGAAATACTTGGAATACAAATGCGTCGTTTTCTTGTTCAGCAATCGCGAGGTTTTTAAACAGCATACATTTACTTCCATAAAAACAATACGATACAACACTAGCTGACGTTTCGGCAGTATCGCCTTCTTCAGAGCCTGGAAGGGTATGCTTATATACAACCTACTAGGCCAAACGCTTCATTAACACTTACACAAAGACGAAAGACTCTTTGGTAATTACATGATCAACAACTTCTCGAACAACTCACCGCTTTTTACATGACTTCCAATGAGGAAGTTTGGAACAGCTGATTATAGTCGCATGTGGTTGGTAACTGCACCATCCCACATCAGAAATTGATGCGAACATACGAGATCAGGTCGCGTGTGACCTCTGGGCATTCTTCTCTGCTATTCATTGTAGGGTTTTTGGCATTGATCCAAAAAGCAAGTCACATGCTCATTCAGTGTTTTTCAAAGATTTTTTATGTAATAGGCACAACGCTATCGTTTAGGAGAGCGATGGTGACGTATGTGTGGCGGAATCTTGAAGACGGTTACATCCAAGGAATGTGCGACATCATGGCACCGCTTCTAGTCGTCTTCGAAGATGGTTGGAAAAGTTTATTTAAGCTTACTATCATAGCTTTTCTTGCAAGTGTAAATAGGCTTAGAGTTTACTGCTAAGGGATTAATTGTGAATTCTTAAGAAGAGAAAGGTGGTTGTTCAACGACCACCCCAGTATCTGTCCACTACTGATTTAAGAAAATTAAGATCTAAGAAAAACAATCGCCTTACATTGCTCTTATGGAAAAATGCGGTTTCTAAGATGCTGGTTTTTGGCGCTGGCCATGTTTTTTTCTATCCATTGTCCAGTTCTTTCCAGTTTAGATATCAGATATTTTCGAATTGATTGCAACCTTGTGGATAAATTGTAGATTACCTACATCTTCATCCACACATACCTGCCTAACAGGTTTAGCAAGGCAACCATAAGCTTTGAATTCGTGCCCGACTTCCCTTTTTCGCATGGAGGCGATCTATATTGCCCAAGTTCTCTCAAATAAAGGGATTTTCTAAAAATTCATTTCCGTTCTCACTTTTTCTTCGTCCTCTTCTTACTGTTTAGTATTATTACTTTCAGCAATATTTTCCTCACATTTCACAGTATCGTTGAAAACTCCACCGGTGTACAAGTTTTGTGTCGCTAGATTATAACCATGAACTCCCATGACTGACTCTCTGTTAACCTCACCATTGATTGAACAGTTTTTCATATTCTTGTTCAGCAAACACGAGATGTTATTTCATTTCTTTATTCACGAACCAAGCTGACGTTTCGGCGGATTTCGGCTTCCTCGAAACCTGGAAAGGTCACGTTGACTGCAATCTACACGGCCAAACATCTCCATAACCAAACAGAGAATGAATAGTCGTGAAAGAACAGTGATAATAATAAAATAATGACAAATATAATAATTTAATAATAAATAATAATAATAATAATAGTATATTAATAATAATGAATATTCGTGAACGTTGCTCTCAGTGACCTAAATTTCTTTCATATCTTCTGTGACCACGAACAGTTTTACGTAGTTCTTTCATATCGCATCTGGAGGGCGTAGCCAAACAGCTTAAGATCTTCTTCCGAATCACGGTTGTTCACTTGCCGTCGCTAACAAGCTGCGTCAACCACATTCTTCACCTTTTCTGTCCATGTCGACTCTCAAACTCATCTGACTCTTCGCTATTTCTGCCTCAATAAGTATACTACTTTGCATGTTCTCGGTATTGGTCATTAGTTTTTCCATTAAAACCTGCTAGTACTAATCATATTCTTCTTTTTCTTCCTCATCGTTAAGAGTGTGCAACAGTGCAGAATTCAATATCTATCAGTCCTCTCCAATTATTCTCGTCTAAGGAACGTCTTTCCATTCACTTATACGTATAAATCTTGTAGTAGTGACGGAAACCTTTCAGTTCTGTCAATTGCATAAACGCTAAGATAACCTATCTTCACGTATGCGGATCCTAGCATTTCATCCACTTGCTCCGCTGTCCAGAAATCATCTTCCATTGAGTTCTTCCTGTTTGGATCTGAATCCGGCTATGTGTGGCTTTTTGTCCATATTAGAATGATGAATGCTTGTCGATCTGTCGCAGCGTAGGTAGTTGACCACGTTTGTTAATCGGTGGGAGTTTGCTGCTTTGCGATTCGAATTTTTCCGTGTCGACGGCGGCTCTTGTTACGACACCGAACCCTACGATTGGCTGATAATCCTACGATTTCACCACTCGTGGAAGGTATAGCAAAACGACTTCTCACAAGCACATTAGCAGTGAACAATATGTATTCTTCTATGTTGCTCAGAACCACGACATTCGTTACAATCCGTTCTTGTTCTGCTAACGTTGATTACCACTTCAGTGCGTTGGGCAGCCGTTTGTCTATTGTTTGGTCAATCAGCATAGTATCACCACCGTATGATACGCTATCTTCATGTCTGTTGCCGCAAAGAAATTTCAAACTACCTTGAATCTAATAGAGAAAAGTAGATCATAGTCTAATGGAGGATAACGATCCATTGCTTTCAGAGGCGCTTACAGTGGAGTGCTTTACCATGCTAATGGCTCGGCTACGAGATAACTTTCCACACAGAACTGGCATGGATATCTGTTTGATGAACTTCCGCTCCTTAATCCAGGTACGTTATAGCTCATAATTATTATATATTAAGAAGTTGACAGTAGCTTTCTAGGAAACAGTTTGGAATATTGATTCGGAATTGATATTTCGATATTTCTAATCGAATCAGCTTTACAGGTTGTTGATCCTCAAATTTTCGCCCTTCTTACCTCTACTTCTGACGCCACTCATCTTTATTTCAGTTATCGGTGGTTCCTGCTTGATTTCAAGCGAGGTAAACGATCGATGTAGTCTTTACAATGAAATGAAGCTCTGAAAACCATAATTCTAACTTCAACTATGAATGCCTAGATTCTAGAAAAAAAGCAATTGACTTAGTAAACCGATAAAGGATGTAGTTCTCAGTGTAAGGCCGTGGCATGGAGGTCTCGGAACTTTTCATCCAATGAATCTTACGCGTATTGTGTAGATTTGGTCTATGAAGTGACTTATGGGGCGGGCCGTGAAACAAACGGATGGTATTCCTCATTGAGTGGCTAAACTTCCCAAATGAAGGCTGGAACTGCTTGTTGAAGTTGATATCCCACGCGAATGAACAGCATCGCCAGCATAAATATCGTTTTTCCATCTTACTAGACTACCTACGCTTCTCATAACCGAAAATATGTCGTGGTTTCGTCGATTTCTTTTTGATTTTCGATGAATCTTTCCTTCCAATTTCAAACGCTTGAGTCTAAAGTGGAATCAAAAATCTCTGAAACCTTTTTATGCTTATAAGCACAGGATGTGCCTAATACAGTGGCAAGGAGGTGGACTATAAAAGTAGGTTATAGTCAACACGGAGTTTTCTTAAATTCCTTACAGACTTCATAATTTAAAAGGATTTCTTTCATGGAATGTTTGATGTTTTATTTGTGATGGTGAGAGACAATTCCAGAACTGTCGTACGATAGCATCTTCCGAGTATGGGAAACGATCTGGGCGGCGGCGAGAACATTCACTCCACATTTTCCGCTATTTTTCGGTTTAGCGATGGTGACGAACTATCGCGAAGTGATAGTCGCCAATAAAATGGACTTTACGGACATGATCAAATTCTTCAATGGTGAGCACCAGATTTTTTGTAAAGGTTATATGAATAATTTAAGAAAACACCTGAGGAATATATCCTATAAAAGCTAGAAAGCTCTCGGCGTTGATCAATTCCTGAGGGATGCGCCATTCATTCGACTTCATCAAGTATCGTAGGAGGTGATTGAATGCATATCTGGCTTTTACAATAACTCGCGGTGGCCTACCGATGTGTCGGTCCACTGCTGCTATACTCCCAGACAAGTCTGCGACCTATTTGCCGACTCCGGAAGGATCGAAGACTTGGCAAGCCATGAGCGCGGAAGTCGATTCCACGTGTGTGTCGCAGATGCGCCTCCAACCATTGCACCACACGCGCTCATATATCCTATATTCTATACATTATCATATTCATTTACTTGTAACCATTTGATTTCAATGAACTAAGACAAAGAAAATTAATCTATGAGAATTCTCTAGTTTAGTCTACAAACATCTTCCCGGAGATTCCTAGAGAAGAGTTGATCTTCACTTTTTTCTCAATTACAACTACAAGTTCAAGAACGGGAAGCAAATGACACATAGTGGTCAGAAGCAAATCAGTCATCTTTTCGCATGAACTTCACCTACATTTCTGCATTCTTCTCGTTCTTGCTCTTCGAATTTGTCAACAAAGATTTGTTACATAATGATACTGAGGCACAACCATAATGGTGCTGAGATATGGCAAAACTCTGGACCGCAGGTGTCTACGGTGGAAGAACTGGCTGACAGGAAGAGAAAGCGTGAGCCTCAGCGGTGCAGCGGATAGCACGTGAACCTCTGAAGAGGGTCATCGCGGGTTCGAATTTGCACGGCGGTCCTGGTTTTGCAAATACGTCAGCATCATAATAATTGTATTTCACATCATACCCTGTCGTAAAAAATAATAACAGGTACTAAATAAAGAAGTTAACATCTGTTACATAGTTTAATTGCACCAACACTTCGGCGCACGTATCGTCCATTAAAACGTGAAACATCGAAGAATTTTACGAAGACATGCAAAACTGCGGACCGCAGGTGTCTGCGGTGGGGAACGAACGCGCTATTGTCCTTTCCGGGGAGTAACGCGTTCACCACCACACCATACGGGTCCTTCGTTTCGCCTGCCTCTCAGCTACTAGTAGCAAACGTGACCAGTAGGTGTCACAATGGTTCACCGCCGCAGACACCTGCGGTCCGGAGTTTTGCGAAGATCTCAGCATTATTGAAGTAATATATTTATACTTTGCACGTATTTTGAAAAATAGACATGAAAGTGTCGTTTTCTTGTTCAGCAATCGCGAGGTTTTTAAACAGCATACATTTACTTCCATAAAAACACAATACAATACAACGCTAGCTGACTGGAGTGATAATCCGCCGCAATTTATTCTGGAGCGCGTGTAGCGCAGTGGCTACGGTGCCCTACAATGTATGTGGGTTCGTTCTCGCACTCCAAATTCGCCAAGCCCTTAATCCATCCGAAGTGGGTAAATTGGTACCAGGTCTATCTGGGGATATCGGCAGTGATTTTATATATCGGTAGGCCATGAGTCAGTGTATACACCAGATATGCATTCAATCACCTTCATTCAACGAACTTCATTAGTCATTCATTCTGTGGGCTATATTTCTCCCGCGAATTGTAATCGCGGCTTCGAAGCCTAACCGATGTTCTGAGTTTTGATTACATCTCAGCATCCTTGTGGTTTTGTTTCACATTAGAATCTGCTATAAAAAAAAAGAATAGGCAGTAAATAAAAGTTAAGAGAGAAATTCTAATGATAAGAAAAAGTTTTAACGTAGGATGAAAGCAACAAATAGTTACAATACCACATTCATTTTCCAATTATGGAGTAATTGCACGGAAAATTAACATTTTTGGAAATGTGACACGATTAAGTGAGCTTCTACAGCTGTGTGGATGATAAGCTGATTAGCGGTGGCTTGAAATTCACGGTCTACTCTGCATTCCTTTTGAAACTGCCATTTAACTTTCTAAAATCGGATGTTCTTCTCAGTTCCACAGCCTCATTTAAGTTTGTTGATCACCTATATTGATTGAAATGAGCATAGTTAAAACATTCCATACGATGTGAGGCTCTTTACTCACTATTTCGAAAGAAGGAGGTAGCTACTCATAGATCGCCTGACTCTTCCATGATACTAGGTACACGCTTACTTGGGCCTTCAAAACAATATTTGAAATATTTGCTCATCTTGGTTCATTCTGCCGAAGGATGAGCTTTTTTGTTTGCTGAAGTTCAACAAATCGGAATCCTTCACCTTAACAAAGCCATGTAGTAGATTTTTAGCGGAGATACAGATAAAATGTCACATATTTCCGAGTGTACATTGATAAAATCAAGAAGATTATGACGGAATATATTCCGAACTTTTGCCTTTCTCCTAAAGATAAAAAGGTAAAGCGTTCGGCGTCGAGAAATCCATGAGATATACGCCACGCATCCAACTCCATTCGTGAAATAGTTGTTTGAAGGCATTTATCACTTATACCATAGCTTGTTGAGCCTATTGATCGAAGTTCCAGCTTTTTTCCTCGCAGACAGGTCTTGTATGAATTAAATGATAGGATGAGAGTTCTGGTAGAGCGGGAGCGTAGGATCCGGCAAGGCTCCTGTTACAGAAGTAGTACGATTACCCACCACTTTTTTAACCCATAACAGAATCTCTTTTATTGCAGAAATGTCAGAACGCCATGACTGTTCACGTCTTCTTACAGCCGCTCGAACACATGTTCGACGTCTTCAGAATCTGGTCCAGCATCTACGGTAGCGCATTCATATCACAACTACATATTATCCTCGTTTATTCTTCACTGCTATATCTGTTGATGTTGTCGGCTAGCGTTTTCCTCTCTGTACTGCCTTTCTATTTATTGTTTATCCCAATTTTCTCACAAATAACTGTTGACGGATCTCCACACGTTTCATATAATAATATCATTGTAATGGTGGCCGAGATTATATCAGAATAAATTCTGTTTATATACGAATGATCAAGTGTTCACCAGCTAAAGTGGTGTAATAGTTCAGCTTACACGAGTTCTCCAAGTAGATCTAGAGATGAGTCCATCATAAATGAAGCTATTTTTTTCCTTACTCGCTTGGATTACAATTTATCAAAAGTAGTATTCGAACTGGTTGTGCCCTCTATTAACCTTTTTTGGGATTAAAATTTTTAAAATGATTCGGACTAAGCACATCGAATTCATTATAAAGGATGAGACCTTTGAAATACAGCCAAAGCGCTCGAAGGACGTATGAAGTGAAAACTAAGTAGAAATTTCAACACGATATCGCCTGCTTCCACGGACCCCGCTCATAGAGGGATCTCATGCTTATTAGTCGCGAAGCAACGGGGTGTCTCCCAAGATGGCCAATAAGGGTTTGTCGTGGAGCAAAACCAACCTTGTGCTTCTCTGAGAAGCAAGTGGATCCAGAGGACGGACTTCCTGTTTTGATTGGGTGTTCTCACTTGTGCGGATTGAATTCTACGAGTCAGTTCTGCCAAAACCTTGTAATCAAGTGACAGGGAAGTATTTGGCAGGCGGTTAAGAGACGCCTCCAACAAATAACCTCCCGATCTACTCCGGGAGAGACACTGGAAAGCAACCCATGAGAATACCCAACTACGACGTTCAGAACTGAGGAAGCTATACCGCGGATATCAAACGCTAAACGCAGTAAAATAAGTGATCATCATTCCTCCGACCTTGAACGAAACCCCGATACTGTAGTGCTGGGTAGGCTGAGTACTGAAAGGTTGCCAAAACCCTAGCAGGATTCTATATTTCCTAAATCGCAAAGGGCTACAGTGAGGGAAGACGTGTACTCGCATTGCATGATTACTTGCATCTGAGACCTTCACTTGGGATTTCATCACGCAATTGAGAACCATAGGGTACGGCATCATGGGTGGCTGAGCCGAGAAGACACCACCCATTCATCCCCGTCAATGATATCGGAAGAGAACTGTTCCTCGGAACATGCGACAATAGAACGATTGACGACGACGGCGTTCTCGTCAACACGAGTGTGGCCATGCATATGGATTGATTTGAGCAATTAACAACCCGAATCGAACATTTACCGCTGAAGAGATGAGCACCAGCACCGACTTCGACAGACTTCGCCGTTTCCGCAGCGACATCAAACCATGACGAAGAGAAAGTCTACACGAACCTTGAAAAGTTCTGCGGAGAAAATCACACATTCTTTAAGGTCATCACTGAGGATTTTAACGCCAAAAATGGACCCAGAAGAACGCTTGAAGAATGTCACATTAGGACCTACGGATTAGAAAGGGACGAGCAGAGTGAATGGTACTCTGAGTTTATCATGGCGACCACGACATTCACGGTAAGTCGCAATTCCAGAAGCCCCACTCTCAACGCTGGACGTGAGAGTCTCCCAATAAAGAGTGCTATAACGAAATAGACCACATCATAGTAAATCGAAAGTTTTGCCCAACCTATGTCAATTTTCCCTAAATTCGACACGGCTTCGGACCATCGCCTCCTCTGTGGAATATTTCATATCTTCCCGAAAGAAGGAAAAGCCGATCAATTCAAAAAACGAAGTCCAAGAACCACGATAAGCTGAGTTTATTCAGTTCATTCGTTGACTGTTGGAAAAATGCTGTTCTTGACAACATCAGCGAGCACTGTAACTGGTTCATTCGATATCTTCACGTTAGCGCTATGAAAGCTGAGAGTTCGAAAGTCACCAAGAGACGTCTGTCTCCGAAAACACTCGAGCTGCTACGCCAGCGTGGAATCCCACGAGCTACAAGCAACCACCAACTCGCGTCTGAACTTGCAAAACAATGCGGATGGGCGACAAAAAAAAGATGTTAAAGAAATGAAACAGCGATTATGGCCTAAACTGGAGAGGCTGGGAAGGGCATTCGAAAAAGTCGTCGAAGCTTCGCCAATCAGATCCCCCTCTGGCGGTCAGACGCAACCCTTATAGCTTCCAGAAAAGCAATGGAGAAAATCGTACACGACTACTACTCCGATATCTTCAGTAGCCACGTCCTCCTGCTCTCATATGAAATAAAAGAGGATGGATATGTCGTAGCACTGGTCCTCCTTCCGAAATTCGACATGCTATTTCGTCGATGAAAAATCGAACAACACCAGGTCCGAACAGGGCGAGACCTGAACACCTGAAGAACCCTCCGCCAGTCGTCGTAAACACACTGGCTAGGCTCATCACACGTTACCTGTCTGAATGCAAGGTCCCTACTCAGTGAAAGACCAGCAAGACCGTGTTATTGTCCACGAAGGGTGACCTACACGATATCGGCAACAATCGCCCAATCTGCTCGCTGTCTGTCGTCTACAAACTTTTCACTCGAGTCATCCTAAACAGAATTGATAGAAAATTGGACGAAAGGCAGCCATGTGAGTAAGCAGGGTTTCAAAAAGGATTTGGTACGATGAACCACATCCATACGATAACAAGACTCATTGAAGTATCGCGAGAGTACAAAAGACCACTCTGTATCACTTTCATCGATTTAAAGAAGGCCTGACTCAACTGAGATAGAAGCATGTAAGCCCTTGATAGTCCAGAAGTCCCTACTCAGTACATAAAGATTCTTCGTAAGCTGTACAAAAATTTCACAGCTAAAATATCGCCATTCTAGAACGATATTTACATGGGTACAGAAGAGGGGTTAGGCAAGACGATATTATCTCGCCAAAATTATTTACCGCTACCCTCCAGAACGTCATGCGAACACTGGAATGGGATAATATAGGAGTGAAAATCGATAGTCAGCAGTTACACCATCTTCGCTTTCCTGATGACATCGTCCTTATAACACCAAACATTAGCAAAGCGGAACGTATGCTTGACGACTTTGATAGAGCCTGTGGAAAGATTCGCCTTCGACTAAATCTCACAAAAACGATGTTCATGAGGAACGGATTGGTTTCGTATGCCCCATTCACGCTCAATAGGAACGAATATCTCCGAATGCTCCAGCTACGTCTATCTATGTGGCGAAATCAACATGATGAGCGAGTTCACTCCACAGTTGAGCAAGGGGAAGCGAATGGCTTGGGAAGCTGTCAAGAACATCGAAGATGTAGTGAGCAGAACAGAGAACACCCCCTGCTTACCCAAGTTTTTGACTCCACAATTCTTCCTGTCTGAACGTGTACGTCAAAGACTAGGTAGCTACGTAACTAGGATGAAGAATCATTCACCGTTATAGAATGTGCTTTCGAAAGGACGATGTTAGGAGTATATTGTATCACATAAGTGAGGGAAGAGATCCGAGGCACCAGCCTGCATCGACGACCAAAATTCAAAGAAGCCGTTCGTAACGTCAAACAGTGGAAAATAAGGTGGCTCAGACACGTAATGAGTATGAAGGGCAACTGACGGACAAGAGATGTTAGTCTGGGTTCCCCGGGATGCTAATGCACGCGACAGGGAGAAACGGAAGGTTTACTGGTGTCTTCTCAAGTTACTCGATAGTCAACGCGACGACAAGTAATACCAGCTGACGGGTGCTTGTCTGCTTAGAATTCGTTCTTTCTTCACCTACAAACGAGATACCCAGAATCGTAAATCGCCAAGATTGATGGATAAATAATGGAGTTCTTCCATATGAAGTCCACAAATGCATTTTATAACCAGCATTCCTTGTCGTACTGTTGTTGGAGAACATTCTAAACTTTCTTTCTTGCTCAACAACTTGTTTGTAGTTTTCCATCTGAAACAAAGTTTGGAATTCCCACGACCGACTATCTATTAACCTTGGCATTGATGAAATAGTTCTCGATAATTCTCTAGGCCGTTAAAGCTGACGTTTCGGCAGATTTCACCTTCTTCTACTTTATGGTTTATAGTTTACAATGGTTTTAGGATGACGTTGATGGTATTATCAAAGCATAGAAATCCGTTGTTCTGCTCCATGAGTTCAAACTTGGACATAGATTAACCGGATAAAAAGATAAAGCGTTCCGCGTTGATTGATCCCTGAGTGATGCGCTATACGTTCGAATTCATCAAGTACTGGCGGGGTGAATGAAAGTGTATCTCCTTTAGTCTACTTGCAGTGGCCTACGGATGTATCAAGTCACTGATGTCATCCTCCTAGACCAATTTAGAGATGAACTTAGACCCAGACCTGATAACAGCTTACCGATTTTTTTTAGAAGACCTAACGAGCCCGGCGCACGAGATCGAACCCACGACGACGTGTGTATTGTAGGGCACCTTTAACCAGAGTGCAATACACTTCTTAGTAGTATAGTGGTTAGTGTTCGTTTTTGTCGAAAACAACAGGAACAAACTAAAATGTCATCAAAGGCCAGAAAGGGTACAATGCAGAAATAGTTTCTACAGCTTCGTAGTGAAGATATTAGTCTTCATAATGGTTGATGGATCAACACAGACTATGGGCCTCAATGAGCAGATGATCATCCGGAGCTTATAACTGAAATTTCCTATCCAAAATCTACTGCAAGTATTGTAGGAAAACTCAAAATTCACAACCATTCTTCATATGGAAGACAAGGAAGCTGATAACATCATGATAACACCTATGAATACCAACATATGATCCACAAACGACTCCTACCTTCCACAGGCGATGCGAAGGTTAACGTGGAAACAAACAAGGCAAGGAATTGCAAGGCGTGAGTGGTTACCGTACTGGATGATTTTATCTTGTTACGATCCACTTTACTGCACTAATCTTAGATTTCAAAGATGAGAGATTGTTCAGACGTTTGAATTCTACAGTCCAATCTGGTATTGTGTTTGACGAGTATGGTACAGGCAATGCTCGCTAAGTGGCTTATGCTTGGAATCCTCCAAATGATTACAGTGTCGGCGAATGTCGTAGTTGCTTAAGAGTACATGTCTATCATGACATTTGACATTGAAGTCGAATTTGATTATTGGTGGAGTTTCCTGCCAAAAGGCAGCGCTGATGTTGAGCTGCATTTCCGTTGTTTCTCATCTAAGTCTGAACTCGTTAAGACGTATAAAATTGTTTCTTTTATTTTTATTCGTAGTTGCTTAAGAGTACACGTCTATCCAACAGCCTACATTGAACATAAATTATCACAAATTGAAAAACATCAAAATAAAAATCAAAACGGAATATGAGCTTTGAAACGTCATACGATATTAGTGCAAGAGCATAAAAGTTTGTTTGAAAACCAAGGCATCAGAACTAGAAAAGGAGAAAACCAGTAGTGTTTTCCCGAATAAGCTAAGACTTCACATCTGTTCCATTAGCTCAGGCAAACGAAGGCAACAAGAATCGTACTGCGGACTCAAATGGACAACATTGGATTTTGCTACCAAAGAAAAAGCTTTATAAATTTGCTAATAAGAATCTGAGAGAATTTAGCTGTATGATCCAGGCAATGATTACCATTAAAATTCTGGGATTTGTGAAAACTTAACAACTCTATATCCTTTACTTAGCAGAGAAATGAAGTTCAAATGTAACCGTCGCTGCATTCTCGAAACCATGTATATCATATATCATGAAATGAGAAACCAAGATAGGATTTTCATTAAACAAAACAAAACCAACCTCGAAACATAAAAATCCAGAACAACAGAAACAATGAATCTACTATCGCGGAAAGTACTAACATTAATCTCTTTGTAAATATACTACAAAGAAGAATTTTCTCCGACATCCCTCCGCAAACTTGTAAAATCTCATGATCCTGGTTCAATATTATCATAAATTTGACGTATTGACTCGTCTTCCTACAACAGGCCGCTTAAAGTAGAATCGAGTAGACTAAATCAAAAATTGATGAAAGTTGGATATTTGACTACAGTCGAAATTTTCAGATTATAAGAGAAAACAACAAGAAATAATTGTGGAGAGGATAATTAAGGAGTAAAGACTGAATAGAAAAATTCTACTAGCATAAACTAAGCGAACCTGTAATAAGTCGTAAAATTTTCCTATTTTCGCGGCATCCTCACCATTCACGCGTACAGGATGGGTTGGTCGAAATTGTACTTCTGCCGATTCAATGCTGAACCTAAACCGTTACTTAAAAACCTAAAGGTATTAGCGTACTCTCGGTGCAAACGTAATGTTTTACCAGCTATCGCGTCTTTGCTCAGCCAAAAGAATGCTTAACATAGAAATTTAGGCACAAAAACTAAAGCCTCTAGACACCAATATTGTCTCCAACCTATATACCACTGAAAGTAAATACAGATTTTCATAATCTATTGTTTAAGCGTTTTTCGGGCAAAAAATAAAGTATAAGAATAGCAAATTACAAACCCTCGATCAGCAAGTGCACTTTCCACCCTTGACAAGTTTTCTGATTCACAAACCAGTTCGAAGGTGCGCCCATCGCTTTCGACGAGAGACACATCTTCACAGTCCAGTTCAATTCCAATCTCTTCCATCTAAACAAATTTCCTGCAACCGTAAATTATAACAAGTAAACGATACTTCTACTGAATTCAGTCTGAAAAAGCGTACTTTTTCAAGGGGAACTGGTCTGCCTTCTACCACTTCCTTTACATTTACAATACCTTTTTGTTGAAACCAGCTCTGTACAGCTGATGGATCACTTGCAAAGCGGAATCCGCCCACCTTAATAGTATAGTTTAAATAAGCGAAAATGTAAGCGCTGTTACGCTCGTTGTTCATTCATAAATTCGCTGAAGCAAAAAAGTGTGGATTTGCTACTTTTTCTGACATTAATAGAATGAACTCTATAGAATGGCCGAGTTATCTGCAGAATGACTTGAGAGAGTCAATCCATAAAGATATGATTTTTTTCTCACACGAAACAGCTACCATTTTCGCTGAACGGATAACCTTGCTGTAACATGGGAAGTGACACTGGGTTCAAAGCAGCACCTTTGTGCACCTATACGGCTATTCAAAGTTCAAAAGTTTAGTTTCGTCTATGCGTTTCATGAATCATGTCTGAACTAGAACATACGTTTGCAAGGTACGTTTTCTCTTCATTCAAGAAAGCTTCTAGATTTTTCCTCCTTTCACGACTTTCCAACTTCACTTTCTCATTTACAGTATAACTAAAACGACAATACCTTATTGAAGTATTTACGCATTGTATTCTCCATCATTTTCCTGCTTTCTGTTTCAGCTTCAACGATGAAGAACGTGCCCGATGGTCCAATTACATTGAATACAACTTCGTATTCAGGTTTTTCCTTAAAAAATCAAAGTTTTTCTCTAGAAGAAAATTCCTACCTGGTGTAAAGCCTAATTTTGTGCACATGTTGCACTCGCTTCATGCTACCATGCTTGTATTGTTAAGAAAACTCTAATATTCTGTGCGTTTCTCGGGAACAATATTCAATCATTTTAATAAATGTTTTAGAAAACATGAAAACTACCTTGCCTTTAGCTTAACTAGGAAATTTCTGAAAGTATCCAGAGGAAGACCTTGAGACCGAAAATCTTGCTCAAGACCAGCCAACTCTTTATTCAGTTTTGGATCAAATCCTCCTCGAGATACAACAGGTTTCACCTGAAATTTCCTTTTTATTGCAGTGTAAAAGTTCCTGTAGCAACTTCTTAGTATTTCCGTTTAAGCAAGCGGTTACTTTAAACCTTCGTCAAGTTAAGAACACTTGGTGTCGTTAAAAGACAAATTACTGTAAATAAGGAGAAGTGAGAAAAGTGGAAGTATAACGCGCAAGTGACCGTATACATGGACCGTATGCATTTCAATTGACGTTTTCCTTTCTTTATTTCACAGTGGAGTACGTTTTCTATAGTTTTTGCATTCAATGTCTAACATATCCAACACCACTTTGTTCCAAACGTGGTTTGTACCCATTTTTACTAACAATTTGCAAAAAAACAGTTTTGTATAAATTTTTCAATGCAGACTACGATCGATGGAAAAATAGGTATAGTCCGATGTGGTGGCTACGAAAAAATAAGGCCTAGTCACATATGTGTTAAAGATGTGAAAGATTTACAACAGCCTGCATTTAAAAGAAGTTCAACCGCTCTGTATAAGAGAGCACCGCCGGTTCAGTATGCTTCATTCGAGAGATGCTCCACTGAGGAAGGTCCGAATCGATATGAAGATGAAGAAGCCATATCGTGAAGGCGAACAATGCGGGTCATCGACTCAGATCACCGGCTACGATGAAAACGATGACGCCGAAACGTTAGCCGAATAAAAGTGGTGTAACAACCTCGTGTAAGCTCAACAATTTAAACACATGTTGATACCTTGCATTATCGTGAGGCAATCGTAATATTATGCAGCAACAAGGATCAGCAATTGTTACAACTAATTCACTTGATTTGAATTTCAAAGTCAAGTCTAAGGGCCTTCCAAGGGTCTACCGCCTCATTGTGGCTGGGAAGCGTTCCTGGCTGTCGGACTGCGATGTACAGTGGGAGAATTCATCCCACGGCAGTGCCTCCCAACCTGAGAAGGAATCCGGTATTTCCATTAGAAAACCCAGCCAAGAGTAAACCAATACCAAAACCCACCACCGCCACAGTATCAAACTAGTTGCATGGTGGCAAATTTCCCTCTGACCCACAAGGGCGGCGTCTGTATGTAGTGGTGACAACCTGGGACAGACCTTGGTCCGACTAACGTCGAGACTCCAAAGAACCACAATGACCAAACCAGCACAACTTTGGAAAAATGGATTGTGCTGAGGCCCGCACGACCAATGAGGACGGAGCATCCAAGTATCCAAGTAAGAAGGATCAGTGGAGTTTCAGTCCCGCTAATGGAAAACGGCTCCGAAGCCATAAAAAACGGAGATTTCCAAAGTCTTGGCTAACCTCAATGTGCTGATAATGCAACGTATTGTGGTTGTACAAACCGTAAGCGATTAAACGACGTTCTGTTCTTCACAAGTCATGATGACTAGTGAATGCTTTTCGTTATCCATAATTTAGGTATGCCTGCTTTCTCATTGTTTAAAACTTCGTGGCCGAACTCAACCAAACTAAGCATTTTAATGACATTATACTTCCACGTGATTTCTGTGCGGTTGCGGTCTACGTGACATACTTAGTGGAAACCTCATAGAAAGCGGCTCTAAAGAAGGCGAAATCCGCCGAAACGTCAGCTTAATCGTGAACAAAGAATAGTAACACATCGCGTTTGCTCAACAAAAATACGAAGAAAATCACTTGATCAATGCCGAGGTTAATAGAAAGTCGGTCGTGGCAGTTAAGCATTTTAACAGTAAAATTCTGGCTCTCTTCCATTAAATATTCGAATGTGTTTGGTAACCATAAATGAGTTACAAAACAAGTTATGAACAGGTTACCACTAAATGTGGCCAACATAGCAAACATTCTGTCCAGGTGGTTCCAGTAATTGGCCATAAAAGTGCAAACTGAATATGAGGAAAGTTCTATCGAGTCGATCGAAGTAGATAAACGTGTCTGTTAGAACCTAATGTTTGTTTCCAATTTAAAGAAAAGGATTCCAGACAGACTTATGGAATTCTTAAGAACAGTCGCGAACTCAAGCAAAATTTCACCAATTTATCATCATTTCCTGGACAATCCGAACACCTAGTTGGGAAGTTTTTAAATACGGTTTCTCTCGAATCATTTACAGGTAGATTAAAGATCCTTTGCAAGTAAACTCGACGCTATTTATTGAAAACAAACCTTTTTAAGTAGAATGCTCATTGCTCTTGATTTCAACAAGTCGTTTTTGCCCTTAATTTCCTTTATGTTTTGCCATTTCGAATGACCTTTGAGTAATCCACTCGAAAGGAAGATGCCTCTTCTCCCAATCAGAAAATATGAGGGTCCCATCTGAAAGCATAGAAGTTTGTACGGGTTTTACCTCTCAGTTTCAAATTTCTGTACGTCTTTCATCAAACAAGTAAACTGATAACAAGAAGTCCAGAATTAAGATATCTCACAACCCTATTCTTCTGTTTATACAGTTACTTGAATGGACTGATACAAGCAAGTCAACGAAATTCTGAGCTTTTTGAAACACTTATTTCGTCACTACGCCTATTCAGATGACTTATTTCAATGTCCGCTTATGACATTTGAATTTATGTCACATAGTATGATTATGTATTTTCAGTAGTTTAAACAGATTTGTTAAGTGCTATCAAGTTTGATTTATTTTCAATATTTAAACATACAGTCCGCTCCCTAGAAATTTGGACACTCCGAAACAGCATTTGCATGATATTATTTAATAAGCACTACACACAAATAGGTCGTCAATGATGAAAAAGTAGACGTAGTTCTCTCTCTTTCTCTGAGAAATAAACCTATGTCAACAAATATTGAAGACATAATGTGGAATTTATCCTCCCAACAGTTTACCGCCTCATTGTGACTGGAAGACTTTCCTGCTTGTCGAGTTGCGATGTACAGCGTGGGGATTCATAACCCCACCAGGGCCTCTCAAGTTGAGAAGCAGCCTGGCGCTTCCATCAGGAAAACCATCTAAGAGTAAACTAATATCAGGATCCACCACCGTCGTGGTGTCAAACTTGCCGCATGTTGGCAATCTCTCTCCAATCCACAAGAGCGGCGACTACCTATGGTGACGGCGATTTGGGGTAGACTGGCTAGACTGATCTCATAACTCCAACCGCACAACCAGTGAAAACGAGCACTCTGTGTTACCATGTAGGTATGCATGTAATGAGGCGTGTATAGCATCCCTTCATACTTTTTTAAACTAATATGAACATGAGGTGAAACACACTAATGATATTTAAATCTGGAAAATGAATGAATAAATTTACTGACCATTTTATTGGGCTCCCAAAAGTCATTCGAATCTCTTCAAATATCTGCTTCCTTCTCTTACCGGAACTACTCGATGTTCCTAAACAAAGATATGTCTTGCATACTTGTCGCATTCTCACAAATTATGCGGCACCAATAAATTTTACAAAGCTTCCAAAAATAAATGTTCCACCATGCCATAGTCTATGCTTTCTTTTCTGGGTGTTCTTAACAGCATCACACATGGGTAGTTTCCCATACCAAATCTCTTGTAATGGTCAAGTCGTTGCCTCCCACTATATTGGTACTGAATTTTGCTATTCACCGTATCATAGTGAAAAAAAGTGCATATTTTCCTTATTCAACAATGAACTCTCTGAACTTGATAACAAGCTTCTAGGAGGCTGGGATAGGGCAGTGATTAACGATGGCGTCGATCAAGAAGCAAAGCTGCTAGTTCGATCTCCGCCGTAACGCCCCCGTATAATCTATGTGAGGACGGCTTAGAACGGCCGTGTAACATTGCAAAGAGAATCGATCCGACCAGCATTCTACTATTTATAAACAAGGTGTAATCCTCGGAGAGCAGATGAAGCAACATGCGAAATGTTCTAAGACCACCGTGGAAGTCGGATGCGAGGAAACGAGTCGAATGCAGGAAGTGCTAGGACCTGCACAGTAGATGTGGTTATAGGTCATGTAAAATAAGTAAGACAACGAGCTCCTTGTTGGTCGACTTATTCCAAGTATCGCTGCTGCTCTGGGAACAACCATCATTCCATCAGATAAAACTTCGGCTACAATCAGAGGTGAACCATGGACCATCCAAACGAGATCTAGTACCGCGAAAATCTCTGGATAGCACCACAGCTTCCTCCTCTTGGCCTTTTTCATAAAATGACAGCGTTTCATAATTTAATATGATTGTTACTTTGTTACAGCACCTCAACCAAAAAGTTTTACACAAAATCTGGCTACCTGTTATCCAACCCTACCTCTGACAAACACTCCACCTTTGAGATCATATTATATGAATACAAAGTGTAAAACAGACAATGAACGATAGTGACGGTATCAGACTAGCTCGTACTAGCATTTCATTGCTATAACAACGAAACCACAGCGTATTTTTACTAGTTCAAACCTTGACTCCAGTAAAATTCACAACGCTGTACACATCTCACTTCAGGATATTAAACGACACCACTGGTACTAACGGTAATAATGAGCTGAGATACGTGAAGACTCGAAATTCTATTTATTTACGTACCCGAGCAATCAGTTAGAAAACATCAAACAATGGATTCGTAAAGACCTATATGGAAACATTAGAACCACATAACTTTACCGATGAAATCAGTTTATACAACGGTATTGTGAGAATGATGAACATCTATGGCTCCAAATATATGTTGTCTCACTAATATTCGCTAGATTGATACCAAATTCAGAGCATAAAAGTATCGGCAAACAAAATCCAAACAAAGGCATACATTTTAACAGTACTGAGAACAAAAACAAGATGAATTCTAGAGCGCGTAGTAACGACTACGAAAAGGCATCAATAATCCTGTAACAGGACGGAGGATAACACAGCAATGATAATGGAATTGATGAGAATTTATGCTAAATGACCAAATTAAAGCACGAATTGCACTTCATCATCAAACCGAAAGAGGTTAAAAGCGTAGAAACTTGAGATAACAACGAATAAGTTCCGTAATAAGCACCGGAAATCAACGATGAATCGAAAATGGACACCAAGTTGTTTCACTAGTCAACGTGTTCGACGACTTTTTCGAATTTCTTCATGGTCTTCGCCGTCAACATGTCCGATGTCAGAAGGGAAATTCCCAGCTGATCTGCCTTTGTAAACGGCTGTGCCATCAATGTAAGCCACCTGAGAAACACAAGGAAAAAAATTATCTCGAAGTTAAAAGCTTTTTTTGATTGAAAATTTCGAGAACGAAGGATGTAACCGACTGAACTGAAATTAGAACTTGATATTAGCACTTAATAGTTCGATGTTCTAAAAGTAGAACAAAGTCTTCGGTGTTTACAGAGAACAAACAATTCTAGTTGCATGAGTAAAGGTCGAAACTCTTCATCCTCAATCAAGATTATACCATCAACAAGCATATCTCTCATGATACAGCAGTTTTCAACAAAGACTAACAATACCACATGCAAGTGGAAAAAAATAAACGATTATACCACACCGTCGTGCAAGCTGCACAGCTTCATCAATGCTTAGATTTGTAGCCGTCTCCTCCAAATATTCCTGCATCCAACGAGGCAGTTTTCCACGTTTATCTTGTCGCGAAAACCTCTAAAAATCTTATACAAAAGCACTACTTTGAAAAAACAGAATGTCCAAAAATGTCTGGAAACAAATGCTATCGAAAACCTATTCACAAAATTCGATATGGCTTTTAAAAATCGTTCATCATGATGAGGATCAAACTATACCGATGTCCTAGTGTCTTCGAAATATAACTCGATAAGCCTAACTAACCCCGGTTTTCTAGAATTTTTACCTCTACAAAAGATAAAGGATAGAGCTATTGGTGTTGATCAATGTCTGAGGTATGCGCCATGCATTCCACTTCACTAAGCACCGTTAGAAATGACTGGACGCATATTTCGTCTATACATTGACTCGCGGTGGCCTACCGATGTATCGAGTCAATGTGCATTATAAAATCCTCAAACAATCATTCTCCCAGACTGCTCTGGTACCAACCTACCGAACCCAGATGGATGGAAGGCTTAGTGAGCCTCGGGTGCGGGATGGATCCCATGTGTATCGTACGACGCCTCTAGCTGCTGTGCTACATGCGCCCATTTATCTATTATTTCCTTACATAAACTGCAGAATACAAGGCGAACCTTATCGGCAAAAATCATGAGCCCGTAATCTGTTTTGCCACGAAGTGCCCGACCCATACATTGAGCAGTGTGCCGCATCGCATCAAACGTCAGAAAATCATTCTCCCTAGAATAGTTTTCAATGAAAGAGCAAAGATGTGAAAGCGCTGGACACTTTAATAAGGAAAGAAATAAGGTACTTTATTCCAAACTGATCCCGAAGATACTCTAGTCTAGCTCGTAAGATGCGGCTTTCCGTATACACGTATGGAATACCTAGCATAATCACACAGCGACCTAAAAAAGATGAAGAATAATCAGCAAGAAACGTTGAAATTTTACTATAAAATCTGGCTAATACAGAAACAAATACAAAATACGAAGAAATACTTCACGAAACATACCGAGATGATGACTAAAATCGATGCCTTCAGACACTTTTCCCCGAGCCACAGAGAAAAGGCATGCGCCACGACCACTATCACAAGCGTCCACATACCTGCATAGAACGTGACTGCTGGGTAATTTACAGAATAAATTGTGGAAAATGAAAGATGTAAAACTGTACTTCTCTAAAGCTACAGAGGTTTCAAGAGCATCATTAGTCTCGATAAATAGAAGCTTCGACTTCATTAACTCGTCTATTACGTGCTATAAATGACAACGATTCAAGAGGTATGGTAATGATAATTTATTATTCTGAATAATAAAGTCATGAAAAACGGAAAACAGAAATTTGTCCCACCTGCTCGTACCACACACCTATAACGGATTCCATATATAGGTAACTTGTAAAAAATACAACCATTCCATCAGGAACGACGGAAGCCATCTCTAGAACCAGACTTCCATAATTCCTAATTACGGCAACATCATTCCTCTCCTCAAAACGGGACGTCATCGCAACCTAAACGGTAAGGTTCCCCATTGTAAAGGCAACCTGTACACTAGGGAAATAATTAGAAAACGGAATTTCTTTTCATTCTTTCTTCGCTAAAATTCTGTAACAACCACTTATACTAATGAAAAAGATGAAGCAAATACCCAGGTACATACGACAAAATTGAAAACGACGGAATTGTTAAGAAGACCTGTTAGGGAAAGAACAACTACTAGAGATTTATGCAGACAACCAATCGCCAATCGTCTGCACCCAAAGACAATTCAACCATACACACAAACATCACCTATTAAAATGTTAAAAGGCTAACCTGGTCATTTCCTTTCGCTACGACCAGTGGGCTCAGACATGGTCGCGCAAGTGTCATTGTGAGACTCGCCATAATTGCTGGATCGAAGTCCAAAATTTTAGGATACATTTCCAATGGTGACAGTGTACCCGAAGTGATAATCACCTAAAAAATAGATTAGTTTAAGTGTTAAACCTCAGTGTCTGTAGAATGGGTAAAAGTATCAGGTATGAAAACATTGAAACTTATTGTTTGAAATCGTTCAATAACTGGCCGAATGGCGATTGACGCATCCATGCAAGATAATGTCATTTGTGCCGGTTGTTTCGCCTCACTTGGTTCAATGATAACTGAGAATCCCTGAGTTTGCAATAAAACAAATGTCTATCAAAAGTTTCCCTGAACATAACTGCTAAGAAAAGAATAGTCGGTTCCACATATGGTTACATACATTGAACAATATTTAAGAGTACCCTGATGAGTATGAAAAACACACACTTTAAAAAAAACAACGGACGTTTCTAAAGAACGAGTGCGGTTAAAACATTTGCGATAAAGCTGCCTTTCGACGGTAAAAAAACGGTAATTTCCCCATTAATTGAATGGCGAATAGATAAGATTTTCAGAAGAGCTTTTGCTCCAGTGACTATATAATCTTTACAAAAACTCTTCATTTAATTCTTGTTTGATTAGTTCACCTAGCAGATGGATAGCGCAATGATAGCAATGCCGTTTATCACGAACACTGTGTCACTTCGACTCAGCTCCGGGCTTACGAAGTTTCCCTCCCTTACAGGCTGAGAAATTGGTGCCAGATTATTTGAGAAGAACCCATCCTTTCTAGTGCTCGTGGGAACATTATAACACGGCTATTCCAAAGTTCTAGGAAAACTCGACTAGATAAGCATACAACGACATTTACAATAACGAAAGTCCTCAAGCAACAGCCGAACCCATACGTAAAAGATCGAAGACCTTCTGATTAAGGGTTATGGGAAAACGAATCGAACGCAAGAAGTTCTAAGATCCTCACAAAGAGTGTGAAGAGAAGTCATGCAAAGAATGTGCTGATTAATTCATTTACAGCCTTTCAACATTTATTTCTTTTCTGTTGGAATGGAGGAAATTGTATTCTGTAAGAAAAGACATGTAACTTCTAGTTATCTCTTATTTCATTAATACATTTCACTATGCTCTAACATGTTAGTTTAAAACTAGAATCGGTCATAAATTTTGCACCATGTGACTCCATAGAAAGGTCATGTAGTTGTGTGTTATACGTTCTCCTTGCGATAATACCGCTCAAAAGTCAAGCCAAAAGAAAGAAATTAAAGGTGATTTACAACTAACCTTGGAATATGTGCTAACGAGGGTAGCAAGAATGGCTATTTGAGTCAAACATCGAAAATCCGATACATCCGCAAGTTCCAGCGTTCGAGTTAAATTGTCTAGTCGTTCAGCGCAGAACCGTAACGGTTTGCGATCGATGTACATCCTATCTTGAATATCTTTAACGAACGCAGCTGGACTTTCGAGAAGCACCTACAAAAGTACTTAAAACGTTGACAGAAAATAGAACAAAAATTTGTAACTCCCACGACCGACTTTCTATTAACCTCGGCATTGATCAAGTGATTTTCTTCGTATTTTTGTTGAGCAAACGCGAGGTGTTATTGTTCTTTATTCACGAATAAGCTGACGTTTCGCCGGATTTCGCCTTCTTCAGAGCCGCTTTCTGTGAGGCATGAGGTGCCAGGGCACATTATACTTCCACGTGATTTCTGTGCGGTTGGTCTCTACGTGACATACTTAGTGGAAACCTCATAGAAAGCGGTGAGTGTGCAAAGTTGTGTTCAAAGTGATTGAAATCTTGGTTTGGAGTTTCTTTGTTTGGTTATGGAGGCGTCTGGCCGAGTGGATTGCTATCAACTTGCCCTTTCCAGGCTCTGAAGAAGGCGAAATCCGCCGAAACGTCAGCTTATTCGTGAATAAAGAACAATAACACCTCGCGTTTGCTCAACAAAAATACGAAGAATTACAAACATTTGTTATTGTGAATTGAGTCAGTTAATGTTATGTAACAAAACACCCGTAGTTAAAGTAGAGCGTTATCGATGTGCACGTCTCCTTTACAATTTCTTAAAACGTTGTCCACGTAGTCTGCTACCTCGCCAACAACAGAACACCACTCTGTGCTTAATTAGATCCAAAAAACCACTCCAGGTCAAGAAAAGGTCAGCCGTGTTCCCAGTTAAAAGTAGGAAACCTTCTACTGAACTGTATCGGAGAAAGATTTACGAATTAAATTTAAATCAATATTAGCATTTTCAGACCGAATCAACAAATCGATCTGAGAAACAACCTCGCTTACGCTATTTTTGTCTCAAAAACAGAACTTATTCTTGATGGGAAAACTAAGAAATTTAGTAAAGAATCAAAAATGGACAGTAGTTAGATCAAACCCTGTAAGCGGAAAATACAAACCTGTGAAGATCGCATTCTATGTCTAACATACTCGACAACTCTTCTCATGAATAAAACAAAATGCTGGGCAGTTCTGATTGATCCCGGAACTGCTTCATGCAAAATAGCATCAGGTAGAACGGGATTCGCCAATCGCTCATCGTTCATCCTCTCCTGTTCGGTTCTAAAACAAATTGTAATGGCGATGCAAGAATGGACTAAGGTTGCAATCTTTTTCGATGTTGTGAACCCCACTTCCTCAGACCTTCCACTAATTTCTGATATTCACTTTGCAAGCGTTCTGAATTTTCTGCCTTCATCTTTTGAACTGCTGAATCCAACCTGAAAATGCTATTGAATATGTTGTAGATTGAAATATAATACAAATACCCTGACCTTAAATAAACAAATTTCCACAGTAAATAGGAGAAAACTAACTTGACAAGTTCCTGCACAGCTTTTTCAGTGTGCTTCTGTGTAATAGTAACCGACATCGATTCAATACAGACATTATCTATGTTATGTGCCTCATCAAAAACAATACAAGACCTAAAGTTCTCACTAACAATATGGTAAAGACATCCAGAAAAAAAGGAAAAAGGATCATAACGTATGAAAATCCTCAGTGTTAAAAAATCATCAAATTACCTGCGACTGAAGTCTTTAGAGACCAACTCGGCAATCTTGGGATCAAGTATATAATGGTAGGAATAAACAACTATGGATGCCTTCCTGATGGCTTCTCGTGCAATGAAATATGGACAAAGACCTCGCTCAGTACCAAGTTGTTTCAGATCATTCTGAAACAAGTATCGTAACGTTCAACACAAGAGATCCTGTTTAGCAATGTTTAAAGCAATACAGATCCAAAAACAAGGTTGCTGCTTAACGTGACTTTGAAGTTCAAGATATGAAGACGGATATTAGAAATTTAAGTGGAAATCCCAAGAAACATTGCTTGAGATACAGATACAACACATACTTTGTTCATTAATCCATAAACAAACCAGTATAGAAAACTGGAAGTATAATATAAATTTTTCTTAGTTTTCTTTCCTTCTATATAACTAGTTACATGTCTAAGAGCTCACAAGATTCCATACTCCCGGTGGAAGACTGAAATGCTGTTGAACACTCAGGTTTTCAAAAAAAGAGCACGCTGGAATCGACGGATCTACCTGTCGACGAGCACGTACAAAACTAGCGGTCAGTCTTTGGCAGGCGCCATCCACAGAAAAGCCTAATAATAGATTTCAGAGAAGAATGTGTGAAAACATCATTCCAAACCTATGACTAAAATCAATGTTTTCGGTTATTTTAATGTCAAGTCATAGTGATCGTTAATGAGGAATTTTGGGTGTTTAGTATTCACTAATCTCCCTAAGAATACACTTGTAACAAATTGGTGACACCATACCCTGTCTTAACTGCCAGACGGAGTCATTAATGCAAAGATTTTTCCTAGCTGACATTGCAACAGCTGTAAACGAAGGACCATTCTAAACGCAAATTTTTCAGCTAGATTCGACACTAGTACCGACATTATCCCAACTCCCAAATAATGACGGGCTACTTGAAAATCCTACCGAATTATGACATTCGTAGAACTTGTAAAGACTCCGTAATTCCTCCATACATTTTTCGATTTCAGGGATAGTGCGTGAACAATAAACGAGCTTATCTGAATAGATGAATAAAACGTAAAGACTGTTGTGCAGCAAAATGATGAGTAAAGAGGTCTACAGTACCAAGACGATCAGGAAACCTTCGCATGTATGCTAAAACCAACGATAGAAGAGATACAGTCTTTCCCGTGCCCGATGGCATCTCTAAAAGGCAATGCCCCTGAAATTCCTTATAGCTAACAAGTTTTAAAAGTGTTCATAACGAACATCACGCACCTGTGCGTCAAGCGCCTTTTTAACCTCGTGCATATATAACACTTGTTCTGGGTAGACATAGTCATGTGGGAAAAGAACCTCCAATCCGTCAACGTCTATTCTTCAATGAAGGAAAATCCAAGCATATGATATAAATATTGTTAGCAGAACAACCCTCAAATTTAGCAAAAATTGATTTACCTCATTTCTAGGCGATAGTACAACCCAAAGACCACTGGAAATATGTTGACAGCTCTCGCAGGAAAGTGTACTACCGGCTATTCGAAAGACTACTTAATGGAGACACATGTTTCGCTGCAACCTAGTTCTTAGTTATTTCAAAGAAACTTGGGAATTTACCATGAAACTTAACTGACAAGTAGTGAAACACATGATCCGTGTGACATTCAGTAAAGTCCACTGCAAGCCACAATGCTTTAAATTCTTCAGTTCATATTAACATGAAGTTCCTATCATTTAAATAAATACATGAATGTACAGTACTTACAACTCTATGTCCAAAATATTTAATCTATGAGGACGAGATAGAAATTAAACAGACTAGACTACAACGCGAAAGAAAAAACTTGAAACTGTATGTGAAGGGAAAAGGAATCTCAACTCCCTAAATTGAAGAAAATATAAAGGACCACGCAGATCATCTCACTTAATATGTACGTCATTCCTATCCATAAAAATTCTAATAATTACCTTTCTAGAAACTTAAAGAGAAAACGGTTACAATGCATTCTCACGAGAAGTAGTATAATTCCCCTTCCTGTACTTTGGACGCGGTTTGTTAGCAAAAAGCATATCCCGCGAATAATAGAATCCGCGATTTACCCAGTGACCGTATACAGAAAATATGGCAGACTCAGCCTCATGTCGTATCTGAAAAATAGTTAGGAATAATTTTCTGGAAAATCTAGGAAATAAAGCAATGATAAATATTGCAAAACTTACATCACGATCTCTAAATGGACGCTTTTTAAGAGATTCCCTATCAGTAACAGATTTGAGATATTTGTACTTTTGAAGACGGCAAAAAAATCGAACCAACACGATCGCCTAGGATAGTATAGAAAAATAATAAGATGTGCAACGCTTATGCAGAACTAAACAGCAAGAAAAGAAAACAGTAACAACTTGTCGGAAACGCTTCCTCATGTCGAGTCTGCCACAAATTTCTGCTGATGGATTCATCCATGGCATCCGTAGACACTCTAGCGAAGTTAACCTTTCTTCGACGGTAACTCGCAACAAGCCAGATATCTGCGGAAATGAACGAAACCAAATATGTGCGACACCAAATGGCAACTCCTGACAAGGTTAGAACACATTGCAGATCTACCATATCTTTTGCTTCTTGGGTAATCGTCGACCATGGCTCGGCTTGAAATCCATATTTTCCCTCTTGAATCATTCGCATCATAGTCAACTGCCTGAAAAACGACTTTAAACACGAAGCGGCAATACTGTTAGCATAAAATTTATTAGGTGTCTATTGGGTGCTTATTAGGTGTTCACTGTCTAGTAAAAACAGCAAGCAGAATAGTTTAATAAAGAGGTAGTTTATCGTTTACTAACCATTTCTGAGAAAAAGTTGTGCACTTACCATCGATCTATGAATTTATTTAGGCGATAAGCTCCACTTTGAAGGAAAATTTTAGAGAACTTCAGAACATGTGGGTGTTGTTGACGCAAACATAGTGAAGTATGACAACTTCTTTTGTTGTAAAGTTAAGCTCGAAATATTAACTACGAAACAGTTTGACATAGAAACTAGTACTACAGTGTAATTACATAAGAGTAATTCTCGACCACTGCAACTTGTTCAAACACTCCATAGTTTCCGCGTCGGACAACTATTTGCAAACTAGTGACCCCTATATTTTGGTTCACACAGAACCAAAACTCCAAATTCACAGTTAGACTACGGAAATTCCTATTGTTCCTGCGTTCCTAGTTTGCTTTATAGAGAAACTCTATCTTATTCAATCTTTAACCACTTATGTGACACAATCTTTACATATTGATCGATCCCCGGAACTCTTACACGTTGTTCTGCATTCAATGCAACACCCACAAAACCCTTCCGATCTGTGTTTGAGTTCGATCGTTGTTGAGGAATTTATCTCCACGAATGTCGTTGAATGCTAGAACTGGCTCACCAGAGAATTCTAGGCTACCTCTGCTACAGCATTCCCAGATATTAATGAAGCAGTTACCCACCTTTCTGGATCGGTTTAGCAACCATGCGTGAACTGCACGGCATCTATAACCATCGCGTTTCAAGCAGTAATCCCTACTTCTTATTTTTATTTCTTACACTACTCGTTCCTCATATCTACTGCGCTGACCCCAGCATTTATTGCATTCCATTCGTTTCCTCGCATCATCCACTAGGGTTTTCTAACTTCTCGTGTGGAGTTTCAATTGCTGCCTGAGGATTTCCCCTCCGTCATTAATGTCGCTGAATGCTGATCCAGACGATTTTCACTAAGGTCCTAAGATACCCGGGTTAAAGTGTTCCTATTTGCATTGCAGCGAATAAGATCTTCCCAGACAAGTCTGGTACCAATACATACCACATGATGAAAGGCTTGCTAAGCCCAGAGGGGGATCGAGCCAGCACCATCCTCTTAACTGGTACAGCACCACAGCGCTATCAACCCCATATCTGTTTTAACAAACGACATCATCCTATAACGAATAAATGCGAAGTAAGTAACCCATCCATACTTACCCCAGGAATCGTAACCATTAAATTGCTCACTTATATATTGCAAAAGAATGCGAAAAACTTCTAATAGAAAGTAGACCGATTCCCGCAACTACTACAAATCCGAAAAATTTCATTGTCAACCTAGTTTTTCAGGAATTGACATAGGATGTGAGAGAATACTCACTTTCGATGATAGAACGGTGCGTAGCCAGCTAATAAAGTGTACATTATAACTCCAAGAGCCCATTCATCCACAGGATGAGAGTATCCAGGTGCGTCTTCATACATTTGGCACTTCAACATTTCAGGTGACAAATAACCAGGTGTTCCACATAATTCTGCGAAATAAAAAGAATAATTACAAAAAGTATTAGAAATAGTCAGATTCGACCTTTTGGTCATGGGCATAATAAACATATTGATCGTTTCGATGCCACAACTCGCAAAACCACACTTACCACGCAGTGTTTCGCTCTTTTTGAGATAGGTTGCGAACCCAAAATCAGAAATAACGATCCTTTCATCGTCAATACATAAAATGTTCTCAAGTTTCAGGTCACGATGGACAATGTTTCTGTCATGCATAAAGGCGACCCCATCGAACAGTTGACGCATCAGCCGACGAGCCTAAAATGAATAGAAAAATAAACAATAAAAATAAGTAGCACAGCTACCTTCTGCCAAGGTCATGAATCCCACCAATATCTTGTACAAACCTTCTTCTCAGAAACAGTTACAGAACTGTTCAGTTGGTCGAAGAGCTCTCCTTTAGGCGCCATTTCGAAAACGGCGAAAAGAAACGACGGAGTAATATAAAAACCATGAATGGTTACTGCAATAGCTTCCGGTAAATACATCACAAAACAATTACTATATTAAACTCTATGCAAAGTCCACGAAACATACTTATTGAAGGGTGTTCAGAGAGTTGTCGCAATATTTCAACTTCAGAAGTGGTTTCTTGTCTGAGACGAATCGCTTCATGCTGAAATATTCACATTTGAAAGTTATCGCAAACAATTTCTCTAAAATAACCCTAAAATAATATTTAGAGCAGGGAACGAGAATAAAATGCTGAGACACACCTCTGACTGCTTTTCTGTGGAAACATCAACTATTTTAACAGCGAAAGCTTGTCCAGTGGCCTTTTCGATGCACTTCCGGACAGTGGATGCCAAACCTCTGCCCAAAACCTGGCGAGAAATGGTGAAAAACATTACAACGTTTTTAACCCATGTTTTTTCCACATAATAGGTTGTTGTAAAAGATAACGGACATTTCTTTCACTTAGAGATCTTAAAATATTATTCTAAAGCTGATTTGCTAAGCATTGTTTGCCACAGTGATTCTTACAAAGATTTTATCTTTATTTAAATAATGTTCCTAAAAAAAGCCGCGAGCATTTGCTCAATAGGTTCAAAACTGGACATGCTGCTAGGAATGCTTCTTTTCCATACTCGAAACGTTACCAAAGCATAAACTTAAGAATGCAATTTTGAGCGCTCAGTGGGTAGACGGTTCGAAAAATTTTTTGCTCGCCAAAGGTGACATTCCAATTCTATAACCATCATTTCAAGAGAATAGCTGAAGCTCCACCACTAAACATTGATCGAGATGTTTCAGAAGCACCCGCGCTCGCCATTAAACAACCGTTCAGCAAATCTACATCTCGATAAGTAAATTCCAGTAGATGATTCCAGATTCCAGATAGTAGGTGAGTAATAGATCGCCCTTACAAAGATCGATATGCATTTATTTTGAGCCAAAAACAAAAATGACCCGATTATTAATAGCATTTTGGGAACAGAAAGCGATCCTGTATAACAACGAACAAGCTCCAAGGCTCTGATTCAACCGAGGTGCTCATCACTTCTTCAAGCGGAATTTGCATCGAACGAACGTAATTGTGCTTATTGTCTGCCCGGTCAGTAGAAAAGTCCATAGCTCCCTCTTCGACAACTGCTTTCAGAAGAAATAAACAATAGCCAACCCGTGAAAATCTTTGAAAAACTCGCTGCTTCTTTAACTATAGAGTTGAATGGTAACGGAATAAATAAAACTCCACTTTGTTTGCAACAATGTATACACTTTATGCTCTAAGCAAGTTACAGTTTCAGCGTTGCAGAAATTGTTCATCATTTTGCAACTACCTCCCAGCGGTTTGCCGCCTCATCGTGACTGGCAGATGTTCCTAGGTGTCGGGCTGCGATGCACACCAGGGGATTCATCGCCTAACAGGGTCTCTCAAGCTGATAAGGAGCAAGGCATTCCCATCAGAAAGCCTAGCTAAGAGTAAACCAATACCAGGAACCACCACCGTTCTGGTATCAAAGTCGAGTGGTAGCAAATCTCCATCTGATCTACAAGGGCTACCAGCGTCTATGGTGGTGAAGACTTTGGCCAGGTTGACCTCTGGATTCCAAGGAACCACAATGGCTTAACCAACAAATCTCCGAAAAATGGAGATTACGCTGGGCCTCGCACAACAAGTGAGGACGGACCATTCAAGTACCAAGTATCAAGTATTTTGCAACTACACGATTGCATTAAGACCACCAACACAACATATACACATGTCGACGAAAATGAGAATATTTTCGTCTGCAGAAAACAAACCTCCTTTGCTTCATAAATAGAGTAAAAACTGTGATCATGTAGATCCTGCAGCAATGGTGGTGTGCCACGGCCATCTTGTTCATCTTAATAATGAGTAGAGTAACATATCATATCTTCATATAAGAGTAAATGAAGAACACAGCAGAAGAGCAACGTAGAGATAAAGACATACCATGATCATCGCAGTCCGAGTCTACACCTAATGTCATGAAGCGATCGAAACTTAAATGTTTTCACATCATCACCTCAAATACCAAATGTGAGATGTTTCAGTATGACTTCGATTAACGTTTTATAATCTCCACTATTCATCATATAGAAAACTTCGTGGCAATAAAAAAACAAGCAAAAAACGTGAAATGATATCTATTCACAACAAGTGCAACAGAGGCCTTAAATATGACTAAACTCAGTTCTGTGGAATCACCCAGTGTGAAATAACTAGAGTGATCTCTTTCCACGAATAATAAAGCGGATCAACCAAAACGACTGCGTGGCCGAGGACACGCAACAGTTCGAGCAAATTTGAGCGATCTCCTATGAGACATCCACCCGCTTCATTAAAGCAGGCAGCATAACGTAGAAAAAGGATCAGAAAAAATAAAAATCTATATGTCCTAGCATTCTCTAATTCCGAAAATGAACCATTTCTGCTTCACAGGGCAGACAAGTAACCGAGTAAATCACACAAATAACAAAAAAGAAAACAATAATAATTAAACAAACTGGAACACTCTGTAATAAAAACGAATGATTATCGCCAACAGTGGTCGGAACACACGGAATTCAAAGGCATAGTGGTCGATAACACAGTTTAAAAAACAGGAAAGAAAAAAGACAAATACAACCCAACATTTGAAAAAGACTACAGCCATTGTAACAAGAATGAAAGTTCTTCACCGTCGTAAAAGCGACAGAGATAAACAAGAAACTAGAAGAGGTCAGTACATGAGCTATTCACGAGGTAACTGATCGTTTTCCACGGTAGTCATCACCGGTGGAGATCCCCCACCAAACAGTTGCGCTTGGGGAAACAGAGAACGACCTCGTCGAATAAATGCTTCCAACTAGAAAGCAAATTATTTTATGATCTCATAAATAGTTCTATACGGGGCACGTATTATGCTGAATATTGAAAATCACGACGTCTTTGCATTAACAAAAAGCACGGAGGTGAAAAGTGCTACCTCATCTTTGCTCCAAATTCCAAATCTTCCATACTTTATCCCATCATAAAGATGTGCAATTGTTTTCAATGTTCGGCCAGTCAGTTTTTCGTCTTCCAGCGACTTTACTAGCCAATTCTTCGTTGTAGATTCGCTTTCAGGATCGAGAATTAAATTACACTCGGCTACTGAAACAAATACAATGAGTTACGAGCTTCGGTTTCCGCAAAATCTACATAGTGGAGAATGTGGAGAACGTTTTGTGAACTATACATACAATTGGAAAACTCGCATCCTTGGAAAAAGCTCATGTATTGAAGATGATGGCTTTAATAGCTACATATCTTTCTAATATCTCATCGACACCTGAGAGCACACCGCATATGATTTTCATTTTTACAAGCATCTCGATCACTGAATTTGGCACGTTATAAAAGAATCTGCTCACACAACTACATTACAGTTAGTGGGTCAAAACTCAAGACACAGTCCAAAGTTCTTTTGCTTTGATTTTTTACGAAATGTTTGTTTACAATTTCTCCGATGACCTAAAAAAAACAACAAAATACAAAAAGAAGGTAAAATTCCATGTTTTGTTCGAAAATTCTTTTGGTTCAAAGCTCAACTCAGCTACCAAATTTGGTTCATATCTCAGCATACTTGTGGTTATATTTCACATAATATCCAGCCATGAAAAAAAGAATAGGCAGTGCATAAAAGTTAACAAATTGCGATTTCGACTAGAGCTTTAGCTTAACTGGATTCAATACCGATTTTTGCTCTCCACATAATTTTCATTGATGGGGAACTGCTGACAGGACGGCTAAGATTAGAAAAAAAACTGGCTCAGAGAAAGGCAAACAAAGGTAGTGGATAGTACGTGAGCCGCGGTAGGGGGAATCGCGTGTTCAAAGTCAATCTGAGGGTCCGAGTTTTGCTCGTATTTCAGCATCTTAGCGGTTGTAGCTCACATACTGTTTCTTTTTTCATGTACATAACCCTATAATATAAAATTATGTATATCCCTGATTTCGTGTTGAACGATATCTGGAGAGGCAAAAGTCGATTAGAAGATGTAATGAGAATTTAGACAAAAAAGAGGCTCATAAGCATGTACAGGATTGTCGAAACGTTTAAGCATTCTGCACGTGTCTGATATTTACTGAAACCATTGCAAAAAAGCCTAGAATTCCAACAAGGATTGTACAAAGACAATGACGATGTGAAAAGCAGGAAGAAATATATTGATACGAAAAGAAACCCCGTTGACCTCGCTACTTAGAAACCAGAATACGTTTCAATTTCCAATAAAAAATATAATGTTTGTCAATGGCAAAAATTACGCTCGCCTCTGAGCTACCGCGAAAAAGGATAAATAAACATTGAAAAACATCACTAAAAATAACGTACCAGCCAAACGATGAGGTAGATTGTTAATGTTTCTGTTTTTGAAGTCTTCATTCAAAATGAAAGGATCCACTATAGAGAAAAGCTGAGAAGAAAATTCTTCGACTAGTGCGCCAATCACACCATCATTGTGCCACATTTCTCCTATAAATTGCTAATAGCATCTACAATGTTGACTAAAATTAATTTGAGAATACTAAGAAAACAAGTCGACTCACTAAATTTCAAAAACTTTATGCGACAAACATGAAGAAATGGATTATTGTCGTCCAGCATCGCTGCCTTCTTCAGACATTTGAGCATAAGCAATGGCTTTTTCTGAATAATAGAAAAAAAAGCCTACAAACTGTATACTCGCTGAGTGACACTTATAACATAAATGCAGCCAAGTTTGTAAAACTAAAAATTTTAAAGACAAATTATTTTGTATTCAATAGTTTGTGCAAGTTTATGACTTGAACTCTTCAATAATGATTATTCTTCCATGTTTTCAAAATTTCTAAGCTATTAGAATTACCATCTATCGTAAAACCATAAAAATTATCCTAAAATTAAATTACCGCCTTTCGTGTTCCATCACTATTACAAGTACTGAAAATCTGTCTCTTTCTCACAGACTTATCACCTTCACTTTCCGACGTCCCCTTCCTGCTATCCTTGTTAAAGAACAGAAATACCATCGAGGATGAAAAAGAGTGATTGAATGCATACCTCTCCTATACAAAGACTTGCGGTGGTCTGCTGATGTGTTAAGCTAGCGTTTCTATCCTCCCAGATGAAACTGATACCAATCTCGCCACCCCTGAGAGACAGAGTGCTTATTAAGCTTGGGATGCCGGATTCAACTAACGACCGATTCCGCGTGTATTGTACGGCACCCCTAATCACTCACTACGTTACACTAGCCTTCACCGAATAACTGGTATAAGATCTGTCACCCAATTTCATTACAAAACGTCAACTATTTGATCTCGCTTAGAAACTAGGTCCATTATGTTTAGTGAGTCGTGCATTATGATAGACTTAAGGCAAAAACGGTGAATGAAGCCTGAAGTTCTCGAATCTCGATTGCACCGTTATAGCAATTATAGTTACTGGCTTTCCAAGAAAAGGCCAGCAGCTACAACTTAGGAAAATCAATCAACACAAAAGTTAGACGCGAAACAATGCTCAACGCGATAGTTTCGAGCATGGATAACACAGAGTTCTCGATTCAACGGAAAAGTAAGTTTACCTTCAAAAACATCAATTATGCTCTAGAGAGAAAGTGCAAAACAGTTGCTCTAGATTTCAAATATGAGGTTTCGAAACTGAATAGTTCATGACTAATGCGAGACGATTTAATCAAAGTAGGACTTTCGCCAGCATCGAAGGAAACAAAAACTGCAAAAAATCGGAATGGCTTGATTTTTCTACTCTAATAGCAGTGGAGAAGGCATGATACCAGGAAAAAAAGGCACAGAAACTACCACGGAAATAATCCGTTTGGATATTTCTTTCACATAGAATACAACGCTAAGGAATCACCATAGATGTGAAGATAAAAAAATCAGTTTATATTGAGCAGCAAGCACAGATGTAGCTACAAGACAAATCTACCAATTCTCATAAACTCACATATACCTTTGAGTTTGTACAATCATTCCAATTTAAATAGATCAGAACGAATTCTTCTCTGCTTAAAACGAACCAAATCCACTTCCGATGACGGTATATACGGTATCACTTGGGGTGAAGGAGATCAGATCAAATTGGATGGTACTCTGATTACAGAGACCACCTGGGACGTATACTTTGGTCGATCAACGAACATGGAGAACAACATGAAAGACGAATTAGAAAGAAGAATGAGAGCAGCTTGGGCCTCATTCGGCCCTCTCAAAGAAGTCGCCAACCAAATGAGGGAGCCGCAAATTCGCACCCACCTTCTTGATTCAACGGTCCTCCTAGCGCTCCGTTATACTTCAAAGACGTGGGCTGTTACTTCAACAACGTAAAGAATACTGTGCACAAGTCACAGAGCGCTTGAACGATGCCATCTGAAATATAAAAGCAAACTCAATACCTAGCAGGAACGCAAAGCTCCGATCTTCGAAACCTATCCCATCTTCGGAACCCAGGAGAGTACACATCGATAGCGAAGTATAGATAGGCTAATCACACAATGAGAAGAGCAGATGACATATAGACGAAAAGAACAGCAAAGTGAACACCACGAGGGCGTTAGCGTCCCCTTGGATGGCCAGCTAGACGGGCCGACGTGTTTGTAACCAAAGCTAATCAAATGTACTCGCAGTTGCAGTTATTTTAAAGATCACGGCAAGAAACTCCCACTCACCACCATGATCGAATAAAACCACCACCATGGATGACGACTGCGAAGGAAAAAACGAATGGCAAGTATGCTGATTCGCACAACTCGTGAAGACGGACCGTCCAAGTAACTGAGCAGGACGACAAATATTCTTTTCCACATTCTTAAAGAAGAGTGCCAGAGCACCGACTCTGTTAAAGTTAACAAAAATTAAAACGGATAAGGAAATGTCCCAACCTATTGACAGACCATATCTATGGGAAGCTGAAGGTATAAGAATCAGAGATAAATGCTGCATCTTAAATAACGGAGACGACATTCAAAGTCCAACACGACGCACAGTAAAAAAAAAAAAGACTTTGATTATGAACTAGAACGATGAGTGTGGAAAGACTCGGTGAAACGCTTCTTTTTGCTTCAAAAGTTTTTATTCCATTGATGCAATTCTGTGGAAACATATATCAAGACTTCCACCACATCAAGTTGTGATCCATTACTATTTAGAGATCCTCCTGAAGATCAGTCGACGTTCTAAACAATAAGTTCGGCATCGTAAATCGGATCTATGAAGAATATCTCACCTTCGTAACTCAATAGGGTCACGACCGAGTCTACTATCTTTATGATTCGTAGTCGCGAATGAAACATGCGGATGAAAGAATTGATGCAGTCCGCACGACAAGTGAACGCGTCTGAGTAATCAACAACATCTGTTTATTGTCTGGTCCACAAATTAATCAGGTTTAATAACCACACTTAACAAATTTAAAACGCAGATTATAGTGATGAAAATACGTATGAACGTTCCTCGTTATTTGACCTAAAAATAAAAAAAACGATTTCGTAAAAAAAAAAACCTTTCTCAAATAAACTTCAAATCCAATGTTGTAAGCGGTAACATGCTTGCTTCCAAGCATGTGTAAATGCTGAACGAACTTCGCAGCATCGTCCAAAGGTTTATCCGTTTTCAGCAAAGCATCAGCATCGAACTGCATGGCAGGATTAGTATATTCTTCCTTCTGTAAAACTTCCACGTTAGTGAATCTGGGAACACTTTTTCTTGGATAAGCCATAAACTCATTTTCACCTTGCCAGTATTCTTCTTCTGCTCCTGTTCTTTAGCCTGTTTCTTTTGCTGCTTCTTCAATTTTTTCATTTCTATCGTTGTAAGCCCGTCAGCAGTGGCAGTAGAACCCGAGAAATCTTGTGGGCGATCCACCATCCGTAAGTAAATCTAAAGATCAGGTATAGTTCTGAAAATCAGGCATAGCACTTTAATGCAATGCTCCTGGAGAAGTATAATAATTTACACGAACAAGAAGTTCCCCAATAATACTTTTATAACATGCCCTCTTGTTGGTTGTCAGCAATCCGAGCGGCCACTAGTAATTCCTTCACTCGTAGCTGACGCATGCTAGAGTTACCTAGTGGATTCTCTTTGCAGTAAAGATATATCTGACAATTTGATCAGTGGTTCTCTTAATGTACCCTTGACTACCAAAGAACAGCCGCGAACGTTTCATCTCGTCAAACGTCAACAGGCGCCCTCTGCACCCGTATTTCAATATATTCCCGTTCGCAGCAGCGCCTCTAATTGGTTACATAGGTTTTAACTTCAGATTTCTCTTATCGACTGCATTATACAAAACCCTGTAATTTCGTCCTGTCGATAAAGTGTTTAAAAATACTCCGTTTTTTCATCTTCGAGGCGTAAATTTACGGTGGGAGAATGGGAAAGAGGAAATAGTGGACATGAAAATGGTTGCTCTTTGTCATCATGGCTAGCTTTTCGATGTTCTTGTAAGCTATTTTCACAATTTACTCGTTTCATTCTGCCCAACTTCACTGCGAAGTGGTTCACCTTAATGACTTCTAGACCCAAAACATAGCAAGGGCATTTGGAAGTATTCGTCATTTTCTTAAATACGAAGAAAACACTAGTCTTCCCCAATGCGCTGTCCAAATCAACATGTATTCATTCTGCTGATAAATCCTTGGTGGTATAGAACGTCATCGTCAATGTGATGGTGATGCAGTGTGCCATCAGCCTCAATTCTCATGCTATGCCATTTCAGTTTTAACAGGACCATCTAAATTAGTACTACGAGGTGATAGAATGGTACTGAACAATTTCCACGAGATCGTATGAGCTTTTCCACCTCGATAAGAGTGATTCAGGGCCTTTCTAGAACTCTAGCGATACTTCACGGAGTGCCACTAATACCTCGTCCAAACATTGCTTTTTCACAACGCCGCAATACTCTAATATAGTGCCAATACTGTAGAAGAGGACCTGAGTAATGATTTTATGCTTATCTCCGTCCCTATGCCCGCTAACTATGGTCCTGCTGGCTTTCCGTTAACTGACAACTTTGCAATATTTTCAAATATCTGACTTCTACTTCACCTCAGCATGCATAATCAATGCCTTGGCTTATTCAGAATCTTACACGACATTGTTTTAATTGCAATTAAGGTTATAACCAATCACTTTTTCATGATGTTTTTCTCGTGGGCTCCGTTATTTAAATGTTGCGAGTTGTTGATTCTTACGAAGAAGAAAAAAAACAGGCGAACAACGCGATGATCCAATGACGTGTAGAATTTTTAAGCAACAACGACTCTGACTGAATAAAAACATCTACTTACTACGATGATGTCAATTTACCATTATAATTTTCGCTTGAAAATTCTCACATGTCACGATGAGAGCAGAGCTTATGGAACTGTAGCATGAATGACCTTGACGATTACGATTAAATGCAACAGTCGCTCAAACTGCTAGTTCTATACTAAGCACGACGTAAAGCTCTTCAGACGTTCTCTTGATGGTATTCTTGGCGTTGAATTCATTATTGATGATCGTCAAGAGGTACGACTTTTGCCTGTGCTTCCTCCTTCAACTTGAGCTAATCCAAATTCGGTGTAAATTTACAGCCTACTGAATCAACAAGGTCAGGGTGCTACCGCCAAAATGATAGTTGGTGAAATCAGTACCAAATTGACGTAGGAGACAAAAGCCATCGAAGGTAATTGACTGTTCATCTTTCTAAAAGAAAAACAAGGAAACTGCACAATTATATAGATATACTAACGTAGTATAATCTCCAAAGAAATCCATGTTTATAATACACCCATTATTTGGTCACTACACCTAAAAGTTTAAGAATAATTATGAAAATATTGACCTTAGCAGCGAGTTTAGCAGCTTGATAATAAAATTCGTGTGTGCGCAGAACATCTTCAAGACGAAGCAGCTGCACATAAGAACATAGCGTCACTTTTCTCAGGCAATAGGTATGAAAGTCGTACTGATCCTCAATCATCCCTACGAAGTGCTAAAAAAGCAGGTGTGTAGAACGTGAAAAGACCACAGTGTACGAAGCAAAATGTCGAAATTCTTAACCTGTTCGATTTGATGAACTTTTTTTAAGGCTTCTCCATACTGACCTTCTGCGACAAAACATCGTGCACATTCCAGTTCATACCACATACACTGCATTTCATTAAGAGTTATCGAAGCTCTGTCACCTTCCTAGACAAGAAATGTTGAGCCATCGTGCAATGCACGGATATTAAACACCTAACACTATTAAGTAAGAGTTATTAGGCAAAGGCCTTCTGTGATGAAGAAACCTAAAGCTTCGTTTTCCTTTAAGCAATTATTAATTCCGAATTGTAGGTCGTTGACAAGTAAAACAGGAATAAAAATGTGCATTTAGAGAACATTTTTTGAATTAAGCATTAACTACAATCACATACGGAGCATGCTGTCTTTCAATGTCAATACAAATGTGGTCCCTACTGAACACAACAATTATGCAGCTTCAAATGGAAAACACTAACCCTAGTGAATTTTGCGCACATTTTCTCCGCTCGTTCCCTTTGCCCTGCACGAAGCATATATTTGGCGCATTTACTGTTTACATAACGATCGGCTGTATCTAACGACTGAGCTTCATCCATTAATCGAGCAGCTTCACAATAGTCGCCAGCATGCTAGAAACACATTTACCTTATAAAGACGATTTAATATTGGCCTTTCTGCCCTCCCAATACAATTTTTGGGAATAACGTTACATATTATATCTGCATATTCATCAAAAGCACTAAAATTTGTGTAAAAAATCAGCACAACTTGATGTTATACGAGGTTAAACGATACGACCACATATGGCGACTAGGAGCTTACATGTAAACAAAAGTGTCTATTTGTGGCTGGAATTTACAAGGATACTTAGATGGCCCGACTTAACTGGCTGTGCGGACCCCAGTATAATTTGCATCCCGAATATTTGCTAGTTTAGCCACTGAGGGACCTTGAAGTCCCGATATCAGCCTAGCGGAACCTTCCTCAGATCGTCACCAGCCTAAGCAGTCGCCGCCCTTGTGGATCAGAGGAAGGTCAACTTATATGGATTCGGTCAAAATCTTTTAACTGAGTAGAAAGTATGTACAGAACTCGAGACGCGGTTTTACTTTGCCTCCAACAAACATGCTCCGTGCGTAATCGATGCTCTTTGTCTTGAACGAGCCAGAAGAGCTCATACGGCAACTTTGAAATGTAAGGAACAACCTTACTGACAGTTGTTTATAGTCTCCCGATGACAGACGTATTGTCCTGTTTGGAGCGCGAGGAGCGCAGTGGTTAGTGGCGCTCTGCAATACACATTGGATCGGTCGCTGCGCCCGTGGCCCACCAGGTCTTTCACGTCTCCAAGGTCAGCAAATTGCTACCAAACTTGTCTGGGAGAATAATAGCACTGGCTCGATATATCGGTAGGGCACCGCATACCAGATATGTATTCAACCACCTCTAACGATACTTAATAAAATTGAATGAAGGCATAACGCATCGTTCAGAGGTTGATCAACGCCTAGAACTTTTATCCTCCACTTTTTCAAGGTCCTGTTTGTGAAATTCAAAAGCATGCTATTGTATCACCCGCAGTGCACGTTCAATGTAGTCGCAGCAGTGAGCACCTGTCAAAACCACGAACAAATGTGTAACTCAATTACGTTTGCCTTCATAGGTACTAACGAAAATTACTGAGTGATGATATTGTCGTGATACGTGCATGCGCAACAATTCTGCAGAAAGACAAAATATTGTTACAAAGTTTGCAACATACCGCTAATTATAACAGAAAGTCATATAGGTACGTTTCTCAGAGGCCATATGGGTTGAAGAAGAACGGATGCACTATAGGAATGTATAACAAAAAATCAGGAATCGAAAAATATTACTAAACGTTATAATGGAAAGTAACTTGCATAATATTCCTTGGGAAAAAGTTTTATAGCTTAAATACCAGACACAGACAACCTAGTCAGTAAATTAGTCCAACTGATGCCATATTGTTGTATCAAAAGATGAAACTGAAAAATGAAACTCGTGTGGAAAAAAACAAGTGTATCATTGTGGTTTTGAAACAAAACAATAACAAGTGGATAAACCTGAAAATGAAGTATAGAAAGTCAGTTGGATGGCGAGCACAAATGCCAGCTCTGACGATCAGAAGAATGTACAGCCACGGATTTTTCTGAGGAATCGAAAGGCAAATTATCACGATGCTCTGTGCCCTGTCCCGAAATGGCAGACAATTGATCGAACTCAATACAAAAGCGACCAATTCAATTTGAAATGTAAGGAGATTTTAGGTGATCAACACTTTGTGTGCGCTCCATATAACACGCTTAAAACATCCATATAACCCAAGCATATTTAGGTACAGTTGAAAACGCCTGCTTGCATATCTGCAAATCGCATGCCGTCGTTTCGGTCAAAAATTGATGAGGTTATACGACGTGTATGGCAGGTTTTTCTGAGCCGTCTTCAATAAATGAGTTTTATGCCTATTCTGGAAAAGTTCGGTGACCCGATTACTCGTGGTATAAAAAAAAAAGGATAAAGCTCACGGCGTTGATCAGTCTCTGAGGATGCACCATGCATTCGACTTCATTAAGCATCGTTCGGAGGTGATTGAATACAAATCTAGCCTTTACGATGACTCGCGGTGGCCTACCGATGTATCGAGCCAGTTCTGCTAGCCTCTGAGACAAGTCTGGTACCAATTTACCGAACCCGGAGGGATTAAAGGTTTGGTGAGCTTTGGGCGATCTCATATGTGTATTGCAGAACGTCTTGAACCACTGCGCCACACGCGCCCAGCAAAGCACATAGGACCGATCCATACCAGGCAGAAATTTAATAGCCGAAACATTCAAGGAACGATACTCAGAGACTGGATAACGAATTTGGATGTTTCATGTGTACTTTACACTTTTCTCCTTCTCTGGAAGAATAGATATTTCCACGAAGCACAAAATGACACTTGTACCACTATAAGATGAATCATGTAAATTGATAGCAAAGAAAATGGAAAATGGCTAAGCATTGACGTTGTAGCATGAGAAATACGGTGGTTACAATGACTAACAACACTCTCAGGCAGCTGACACCTTGTCATAAGTGACAGTTCCATAATAATAAAAAACCGGCGTCAAAATATTGCATATAGAAGCTACCAAATGACTCATAACTTCCTACTGGAGTCAATGTGGTGTGGTTTACATCTATGAATTCTTTATGGAAATGTGGCAAGGTGAACTAACACCCCTCTACTAGGTGTTCGTTATGACTTGACAATGTAGTCATTACCTAACGGAAGGATCGTTAACCACCCAACTATACGTTAGTGGCATTGCGCTAGTGGCAGGGTTGACGGAGAGCGCGAATTAAAGAAATAGAGCTAAGCACAAGTCGACGTAGAATTAAAGTTAAACATAAAAAAACCAAAGTTATAAAATGCAAGAGTGTGTATGAAGCTGTTCAGGATATTTAAAATAGCGTCTTGATGCTCGCTAGGTGAGCATAAAGAAGACACTACAAAAAAAAAAAACGATATTTACAACAGAAGGGTAAATTTCCATAAAAACGACATAAGAATAAAAAAAACAGACTCGCGATGTTTTAAAAAATACTTCGAGTTAGAATTAAAAGTTATAGTTACTTATGTCGTAAAACGAACACTATACTGAAGCTATACTTTCGACAAAGAGGTAACAATTGCCAATATAGATTATATTCTACATGTCGATCCAATTTAGTGAGTAGATAAAACAAGGAACATGGTAATAATGTCATTTCCAACAAATCCTACTTCCAATTCCGGAAAATCGGTGACTATACTGAGTCTCCATGGTGAAGCACGGTGAGCCACCTTATGGGCTTACTGCTGTCAGGAAAAATAAGAGGAATAAAAGTTGTAATGCCCTTCATGTGTCCTAAATGGTCTCTCCCTACCTCGTAGGTTAACTTTTCATAACTTCAGTCCTCTAAAATGATTCCGTTCGAGCGTGCTCTTTTCTATAAGCATAAAACACAGGCAACCAGTAATAACCTTTTATTTATTTAATTTTGCTTTGATAAACAAACATCGCCTGTTGTGCGAGTCTCATCAATTTTTTCATTCGATTCATTTTTTTGCAGCCATACTCTCCAGTCTTTAGATTTCTGTGGGTATTGAGTTGCATAACAATTAATGCCCTGAATACTGGTGGATGCCGATTGAGTCCCTTCCTCGAATCCTGGGCTAGCCGCACAAAGATTTTATCACAGGTAGCCGCATATTTTGTGGATTGGAAGTACTTCTTCCTAGAAAAGTCTAAAACCCATTTCACGAATCTGTTGGCCGGTAGGCTTTGTTGGCCCGGAATGGGATGGAACCGAGGGCCTCTGCTCTCCATTTATTTCTCTACTTATAGCGAAAATACTCATATATTTGCAAAAAACAATGTCGAAAAAGCTTTCGCTGGTCATCCTAGATGCCAAAACGATATACAATCAAAAAACAATTTAGGAAAAACGGAAAACGAAAGTTCCAATAAAAAAATATGCAAAACTCAAAAATATAACCTTGTGAATCTTCGCTTTAATCATCAGTGCCTCTATTAGAGTTGGCGTGTGTGCAATAGCACACTCGGCGTATTTCAAGGCTATTGCAGTATTCCCTATACGATCAAAATGTTGGGCAATCAACAGATATAACCAAAGCGCCGATGTTGGAGATTCCATTTCATCATCATCACCTGGGACAAACCAGATATATCTTCGAAGGAGAGAGTAAAGATCACAGAACCTACCATGGAATGATCTTCCTCTGTAACCGTTATTTTCGACCATCTTTACATAATCCATAAGTAATTGCTCTAAAATGCTGACCTAAACGAACTACAATTATTCCGAGAAATTAACGCCACTGATTAGGGCTTGAAAATTCGAAAAAGGTGAATTTATGTGCACACCTTAGCTGGATTGGTGTATAAGGGAATCAAATTCTTGAAAAGACTTGGTACGCCTTTCCTCAATCCCTTCACTATCCAGTCATCAAGTCGACGACTAAGTTCTGGACCTTCCAGTATATACAACGGCTGTCGTCGCGGTGCTGCAGCTCTTTTGTGACGCTCAGCGAGACTATCATACATCGAAACACGATCGGCTATGGGAGCTCCTGAAAATAAATGAGACGATACACAATGAAACTGCAGATTTTTTTACGATAGGAAGAGATGTGTTTCTCTCCACTTTCTCGAAAGAGAAGAATCCCTTTTTCGATGCAATTATATCACTTCGAACAGAACTTCTCAAAAAAAAAGATAGTGGATGCATTCAAAGCTTCTCGGAGATAACTAATGAATTCACAAACTTAACGAGTTACTATAATACACACAAAAATCATGATGCATAGACAAAGGTTCCTTCACAATGAAAAATAGGGTATTTTGAGTGATACATAATACTGTATCATTCTTTATATCGATCCAATTAAGTTTGGCAAATAGATTAAATTAAATATAATAGAAAGTATATTGCTGTGAACGTACTTATTTTGCACAAAACTTCTGAACTTTTGTTTTTGGTAAACCGTCAAATATACAACAAAACTCATTTTACGTCAACACTAATTGGATACATGGATGGCCCGCCATTGCCGGTTGCGCAGGTTCCAGATTAATTTCGGAGTTTTACTGGTTTAGCCATTTTTGTTCTACGGAGTCCTGAGGCCAGCCAGGCCAAAGTCTGCCCCAGGCTGTCATCACGACCGGCAGTCGCAGTCCTTGCAAATCAGAGAGAGATTCGTCACCATGCGACTTTGATACCAGGACGGTGGTGGATCCTGGTATTGGCTTACTCTTAGCTGGGCTTCCTGATGGAAACATCGGACTACCTCCTAACTTAGGAGGCCTTGCTACCGGGATGAAACCCTCTACTGCACCTCGCAGCCCGACCACACAGGAACACCTTCCCGCCACAGTGAGACGGTAAACCGTTGGAAGGTGCCACGGTAATACGTTCCACGAACATAACGATTGAATTTACGTTGTTGAAGTTTACTTATTATTAGTACCAAGAAATCTTTGACGAAAGGCTAGTAAAATATTATCACTGGACAAATCGACAAGAAATTTGAAACCAACCAGGAACATTAAAATAAACTCAATGAAGTGTGAAAACAGAAAAGCTAGTAGACACAACCACACCAAAATATCTTGTATATAAAACAAGATAAGCCACTGCTTTGAAAAAAAAAGCCGTCAATGATTAATTTTCGACTTTCATAGAAAAGCACTAGCTCATAAGAGGAAAATTTATTAATTCAATCGACTGGACTTAAACAAACGTCGATTTAAAAATGTGAGCATAAGTAAAGTCAAGGTATACCCATGGTACAAGCAGGTCCACATGATCGAACAGGCATGAACATTTTGCCCAGCAACCGCATAACAAGACAACACACCTTCACCAAGCCTGAGACATATTTCGAGACTGTAATAGTAAGAAATATTCTCAGGATTTCGATCGATCAACTGACGATAAACTTTTTCTGCCTCTTCCATTCGTTGTAGTTCCATTAATATAGCACCTGCAACACGTTAAGATAAAATTATGCAGATATGGAACTACGTAGAATGGCAGTATCCAATGAAAATTTTAGGTAACATTTGACATTCGAGATTCATCAGATATTGGAAGTATAGCAATTCAACAACAATGACGCCGAGATATAAGCAAAACTCGGAAACTCAGTTGGGCTTCGAACTCGCGTTTACCCTTACCGCGGCTCCCGTGTTTTCCACCATACCAACCTCGCCACTTTTTCTTTCTCTCTGCCAATTTTCACTCTAGCAGTGCCATCAACAATAGCCCATCAACGGAAATTACGTACTGAGCAGAAATCAGCACTGAGCTCCGTTAAGTCGAAGCAGCAGTCGAAATCACACTGTTCCAACTTTCGTTTACAACCCATTGTTTAAAAAGAAAGTTTAGGAAGAAAGAATAGACAGAAAAAAAAGAAATGAAACAAAGGGAAGAGTAGGCAGCAAACAAAGGTTAAAATATTGCAAATTCGAAAGTTCGCATTTGGACCATTAGGTTCGAAAAATATTCGAAAAACCTTGACGAAAGCTATCTTTTTAAACAGCTTGCTATATCCAAACTCGCATTTTTGGTTAAATAATAAAGAAAAGTAAACAAAAATTTGCCTCTTCTTTCCATATAAGTTACTTTATCTACAATTACAGCCGCGTTCTCCTCTAGCTTCGACAGAGCTTCATCCAACTGACCGGCCTCGCATAGAATCATGTTCTGATACAGAACAAGTTCGGAATGTTCGAAATCGTATGATGAAGGCTGCAACGCTTCGCAAATCGCTACTTTTTAAAAAAGAAACATAAAAGAATGGAAGAGGAAACCAACTTTATTGTTCTGAAGAAATTCTGCAAGGATATTCAGTGCTTTTTCATAATCCTTCAAAAGATGGTAAGCGGTTGCATATCCTATCCAAGAGACACGTTGTGTCGGTCGCAGTCGAAGCAAATGGTAACGAGATTCCTAGTATTCTCAATATACCTTGGTGATCAACCAATTGCTTTTTACTGTTAGAGTAAACTACTCACATTTTCCTCATGAACTAAGTGTTCTAAAAGGAAATCTACCAGCATGCAATATGCAAGTTTCGAGCATTTTTTCTTTTGCTCAACACATTTTTGAGTTTGCACGTGTTCTAAAAAGCAATCAAAAGCGCATAGAGCTGCTCACTTTTTTATGCTGTTTTTTGAACTTGTATCCTATTTAAGGTGTTTCTTCTAAAAGCAAAAATGGGAACTGCTTTGATGTAAAAATATTTGGAACGAGGATTTTGAAGATGATAAAAATACGTTTGATCTTCTGATTGGTTTCGGAGCACACCAACCGAAGCAAAACGTAAAAACACTGGCAAAAAATATCGTATAGAATAAATGCAAAGCAATAATAATGTTTAAGTCTCTTCTCTACTTTTACTACACAACAAGAATCAGCCGTTTCGTTATACCGGTGCGACATGAGAAAGAAGTGGATTTTGTAAAGCAATCGATATTTTCCGCAATCTTGCCCATATGTGATTAATCAGAACACCTTTCGATTTCTAAATTTACATACATCAGAGGAAAGTTACGGCAGTTTTTGTGCTTGGCAAATGGAATTACCCACCAGAACTTCTTGAATCCTGGCGAATTTACTGCAGTGAACTTCAGCGAAATCTTTAAAATGCACCACTTACTAGAATGTCAATGATCAGAATTTATCAACTCAAAAGGAATAGGAAGTCCTGCCCAGTGCACTTTAAACATCAAACTTATCGTTAAATTTCTTCAAAGATTTACCCTCACCCGAAAATACGCGTCAATCAAATGGTTAATGTTTCTTGAAAAACCCTATGGTGTTCAGAAATTCAATCTTCTCTCTAAGCATGTAATATGCCACAAAGGAACATTGTACGTAATGGTTTGCACTTGAAAGAGAAAAAACAAAAGAAGCTCAGCTTTGATAAAGGTTAAGCATTTTAAGTTAAGCATTCCATTTACATTGAACATTTCAAACTGAAGAACCTGATATGCTTTCCAAAAGTAAGTTTAAGAAAAGAAAGCTATTTGATTTAACCAAAACTCTTTGCAGGAGATATAGATGTTAGAATAACAAAAAGGATAAAATACGTTTTCCACATATGTAAGAGCGTCACAATTATTTCTCAAGCAAAACATTTAAAACCATAACTAGCTCGATATTTTGAAAGTGATACCTTATACCCTTCGAAATCCCTCATTTGAATTTGTAATAAAGACAGGTCCCGTAAGATTTGCATATTGTCCTTGTCCAAAAATAAAGCTCGTTTGTAGGCCTTAACATCAGTACAGTTTTTCAAAGACATATGAAACCTTATATGTAGTAGACATAAACACACACCTTGATAGCTTCATCATATTTCTTGTCGGATCGTTGAACAAGACCATATACATGCCAGCAGACATACGATTTCAAATCAGCCTACGATTAAGCAGGAGTTATCAGATGGAAACATTCTTGAATTTCTATACCAGCTATGTACAGTTTGAGTTGGTTCTTTAACGACTGTGGCTTCTTAGAGTCACGAGGCCAGCCTGATCAAAGTCTGCTCTAGGTCGTCATCACCGCAGATAGTGGCGTCGCAGCCCTTGTGCAACAGAGGGAGATTTGCCACCATGCCACTAGTTTGATATCGGGGCGGTGGTGGATCCTGATATTGGTTTACTCTTAGCTTACCTGGGCTTCCTGATGGAAGTGCCGGACTCTTCAACTTGGGATGCCCTGCTTAAAAAATGGAAATTATGACCGCTAGGTGGAGACAAAGCCAGTTAGGACGGGCCATCCAAATAAGTAAGCATATATAGTTGGTATAAAGCACCCTTCGAAGGGGACTCACCATGAGACCTCGCTTCACACATTCCTGAGCTTCTTGCTGCTTACCCATGCAGTTCAGGATCAAACCTTTCATAGCAAGTGTTTCTTAACATACACGCTTCAGAAAAAAAGCACAATTTGCGAGATAAAAAAGATATAGAGCAAAATGGAAACAAACCACCATGTTCCGAGAAGTTGGGATTGCTTAATATAGTCTTCGCATATTTCAATCCGAATCGATACTTCTTCTGTTCGTATGATTTCTGTTCAAAGCGACAAGATAATTAAAACAACAGTAAATAAATTTTAAAGTTTCAGTAGTACCAAGCTTTAGAAAACCAACAATGATCTTCTTAAACAAGCCCAGCTCCTTTGATGGTAATGGCTGACTACTCGACTGACCCGGAGGAGTCATCCTTAAACCCTGAACTTTTAATAAGCAATTCTAAACAATAGCAATGGCTTTCAATGAAGGATAAAACTACGCCATAAAAGTGCTCGCTGAAGATAAAGTTAATGTTCCTGCAGTACAGGAAAAAGAAGCAGAAGTAGAAGCGCGAGTTAAAGTCAACATAAGCACCACATTAAAGTGGTTAGCATAACTTTACGACATTAAAGACACAATGCAACAAAGAACGCTAATCGTATTTCAAATCCTAGAACTTAAGGACACAAAACAACAGGGAGCTTTGGAATGATGAGTAACTACAACAATTTAACACAATACACTTTACAATAGAATCACTACTTGTGATAACGGACATTACCACAATCTGTTAACCACCCCTCAACTTAACAGCTTTGCGCGTTTTCCCAAAGAACTTTAAAGTATTGAAACACAATATTAAAGGACGGATTCTAGAGATCCATTTAGCTATAGAGCATCCTATTCGCCCGTAGAACCGTCTAGTTGTGCGTTGTACCTGGATTGCTACTGTCGTAATCTCACTAATTACTTAGTGGCTGGAAAAGTCACCATCACAGTTTTCATTAAAATGTTCGGTTTTTATTCATTATCTATTTTTCTTCATGGCGAGGTATTATGTGGAATACAACCACAATGTTTAACGTTTTGTTTTCTGCCTACTATAATTTCGCGGCAGGGTACTAAGCGAAATACAACCACAACGTTGCTGAGATATTTGCAAAACTCTGGACCGCAGGTGTCTATGGTGGGGAACGAACGCGCTATTATCCTTTCCGGGGAGTAGCGCGTTCACCACCACACCATGCGGGACCTTCGTTTCGCCTATCTCTCAGCTAGTTCTATCGATAAGTGCCATCAGCTAAACCTGCCATGAAAATTATAGAAGGTAGAAAACAAAACGTTAAAGATTGTGATTTCAACTACAGCCATAGCTTAACTGGGTTCTATGCCGATTTGCGCTCCCCAGATCAACCCCGCTAACGGGTGATTGCTGTGGCAAAAAGATCGATAGAAATAGCTGAGAGACAGGCGAAACGAAAGACCCGCATGGTGTGGTGGTGAACGCGTTACTCCCCGGAAAGGACAATAGCGCGTTCGTTCCCCACCATAGACACCTGCGGTCCAGAGTTTTGCAAATATCTCAACAAACACAATGGTTGAGATGTGAACAAAACTTGAAACCTCAGATGATCTTTAGGTGAGTTTCTCTTGAAGTACAGCTGGAATTCATTTCTGTTGAGGGGCGATTGCTGATAGTACCGTCAAGGTAAAGAAAACTGCCTGAAAGGAAGCTGAAGCAAAGGCGTCGATGATGCAGTGAATAACAAGTGAGTCTCCGCAAATGGTAATCGCCAGTTCGATGCTCAGCTAGGATTCCAAATTTTGCTCTTATCTCAGCATCATTGTGGTTCTATTTCACAATCTCTGTTTGTACCCGTTGGGCAATAGAACCAATTCGTGGGTGACACTTCGTCGAGGTGACCAGGGGTTGCTACTCAAGGTACTGCCTTATTTGTCTCCCCATCGTTTAACTACAGTGGGTGTTCGGCAGCAATTATTACCCTTGATTACTTCTAGAGCAAAATAATGCTGATTCTGATTACCTACTCATTCACCATAGTACCTCTTAGTCGCGTGGAGCAGCGATGTTGGCTTTTCTCATTATTTAGCTTGTTCCTTCTTGTAACTATTTATCAGCTTTCTTATCGAGTCCTTCAACATCCATGCCTTCTCCGTCATACATCGCAACCGTTCGACACCATCGTCCACTAAGGATGCTCAGATGTTGCCAGTCACTACCATATCCCATGAGAAAGACAGCGGAGACCGCTTAGTATAATGAACACTACTCTTCTGTGTTAAACTTCATCATCATCATCTTTGTCCAGATGTCTATATCAACCTGAAACTGCTCAAAAAATGTTCCGATTTCAGGACAATCATACAGTTCGTAAAAGACGCTATCATTTTGTCAAATCTTTCCTCAAATATCACGGCATGGACGGGTCGACGATGCAGGTTCAACGTTGATCCACGGTTACCCTCTGGATGGTTCGGAATAGTAATATTGTGCGACTAGCATTATTTAGTGAAGATAAGCATATTACTTCCCAACGCTTCTCAAGCCTCATCGTGGGTGGGAGGTGTTCTTGCTTGTCGGGTTGCGATGCACAGCGAGTGAATTCGTCCACCAGCCAGAGTCTGCTAAGCTGAGAAGAAGTCTGGCGTTTCCACCAGGAAGCCCAGCTAAGAATAAGCCAGTACTAGGATCCAGCACCGTCCTTGTATCAAACTAGTCATATGGTGGCAGATCTCCCTCTAATCCACAAGAGCGGCGACCACTGAGTATGAACATTGCATTCAAACAGATGACGCATGAAGAGTTGAGCCACTAGGTTTATGAGGACTGGCAGAAGGTTCTTTAGGTGTTCAGATCTTACACCGTGCGGACTTGTGTTGTTCGATTCCACGCCGACGAAATGGCATGTCAGATTTCGGAAGGGAGAACCCGTGGAACGACATATTTAACCTTTATTTTGTATGAGGGCAGGAGGGCGTGGCTACTGAAAAGATCGGAGTAGTAATTGTGAATGGTTCTCTCCATTGCTTTCCTGAAAGCTGTAACCGTACCGTATGAGCGTCGGAGTGGAATCATCTTGGTATTGTGATTGGCGAAGTCTCGATTGGCTTTACGAATGCTTTTCCCAGCATCTGCAGCTTCGACCATTACTGCTCCTCTTCTCTCTTTAAGATCTTTTATAGCCTTTCTGCATTGTTTTGCAAGTTCGGACGTTAGTTCGCAGTCACCTGCAGCTCGCATGATTCTACGCAGGCGTATCATCTCGAGCGTTTCTGGAGACAGACATCTCCTGGTGGCTTTCGAACTCTCAGCTTTTATACCGCTAACGTGAAGATGTTGAATCGTATTCCTCGTCGACGTTATGGGCAACGGAATCTTCCCAACAGCCGACTAATGAAATGAATAAGTCCCAGTTTGTGGTGGTTCTGGGACTTCGATTTTTGAATTTAGCGGCTTTTTCTCCTTTCCGCGAGAAATAGAATCTTGCACGAAGGAGGCGATGGTCTGATCCTGTGTAGAATTTTGGGATAACAGCGAAATCGGTTAGGTAGAACCTTCGATTTACTATGTTGTGGTCTATTTCATTATGGTAGCCTCCACTTCACTGGTAGACTCCCTTCCATGTCTAGCGTTGATTGTGAGACCTCCGCAATTTCGATTTATTATAAATGGTCTTCGTCGTCTTGAGAAACCCAGAAAGCCGCTCACCCTCCTCGTTCCACTCTAATCCATGGCCCCCAATGTGACGTTCTTCTTGGTCCAACTCTGGCGTTAAATGATGATAAATGATGACCTTGAAGAATGTGGTCTTCTCTGTAGAACTTCTCCAAGTTCATATAGAACGCTTGGACTTCTTCTTTGTCATTCTTTGATGTCACCCCGTAAACGACGAAGATTGTCAAAGTCGGTATTGATCCATATCTCTTCAATCCTAAACGCCGGCATTGTTGGAGGCGATTGAATACGTATCTGGCCTTTATAATGACTCGTGGTGACTTACTGATGCATCGAACCAGTGCTGCTACCCTCCCATATGTCTGGTACTAATTTGCCGACCTCAGAGTGATGGAGGGCTTGACGGACCTGTGGTGCGAGGATCGATCCCATTTGTATTGCAAGGCGCCTGCGACCACTTCGCTATACGCGCCCACAAATTACTCTTTAAAAATATCCATCCTCAGTTGCTAAATTTTGTGTAATTTTTAGGCATCGCCATTTTTCATCCTTCACAGACAACTTCACAATTCTCACATTTATTATTATGCCTCACTAGTAATAATAATAAAATATGTGTTTATAACTATTACTGAAGAGGATATACATTCGTGCGTTTCGTACCGGAGAAGTTATTCATTGAATATCTTAAGATATGAGAAAATATGCAGTTAATGGTGATATGGCCAAATTTACTTCTGCTGTCACTTCCTACCACTTTAGGTACAGCGCTAGGAACATGTCAAAAACATGATTATTCTCCCCAAGACCTGTCAGCAATAGTAGCTTCGGTTTCTAGCACATAGTGCTTTGGAATGTATATGTGCCCGAAAAACAGGAACGTGTTTGTGCAGCACATTCTGATTGTGTTTCTGATAAGTGGAAAATGCTGTGACACTAAAGTACCATAAGCGAGAGATTCTTACATGCTGCTCTGAGTGTAAACAACATTAACCGATGAGAGAAGGAAACATGCGTACTTAAAAGATGGCAAGCTTTGTCGAGAAGTGACTAAAGAATTTCATGGATTAAATAGGATACTCCATAATATTAATAAGAACTACTGTTTTTAATACTAGCGTTGGAACGCTGTTAAAGACGATGGCAAATTTCTCCTTGGTAGGAAACAAGCTTAGTAGGCAGGTGAAATCCCAATACAACAATGTTATATGGCAGCTATGTGAACCCGATGAAATAAGCATTGGTACTATAAGCTGAAGAAGCTGAAAACATATTACGCATTGGTACTTTCACGAATATGAGAAACAGGAATGAGAACGTTTCGGGAAAGAAAATGTTCCAGTAGCAGCAGAAGGCATGATATCTTGTAAAATCCCACCCCTACGGGTGACTGGCTGATATAGTGATTTAGAGGTACAATGATTTGAATATATCTATTTCTGTGCAATTTTAATCTGCCGTAACTTCAAAGCTCTAAAATGTATTTTTTCGAGGTCGGCATCGTTCAGGTTCAGTTGACATACCTGAAAAGAAACACTTTAGAAAACAACCAAGCACGAGGAACTCTTGTGTAAATAATTCCACAACCTTTTCGACTAAAAAGTCTTCTGTCGTTATTTGTTGAGGCAAGTTCCTAAGGCGTGTGACAATCGAATGCAGATCAGGATACTGTTTACACTGCTCCTTTGTGCCCAGTCCATATTTGAATAGCACAACAGCAACTTTAAATAGTACCTTAGCACCTGGGCGATAAGATTATTAAAATAACTTGATTGCGAACTTTTTACCCAGAGAAAATCATTACCTTCGCATAAGAACATGTCCCAAACCCGAAGCACAGTCGGCCATGGAAGTGTGCGGCAATACACGCACATGAACCATTCGACCATGTACAAAACAGGGTCAACATTTTGCTTCTTCTGCAAAAAATAGTCTGTCTGTTTCCAGCAATGTGATGTTAAAGGCACCTAATGTTTCCCTACTAATAAGATTGTTCAACTATTTCTTAGAATTCAATATTATTGATGGAACGTCCTTCAAGGCTTAAAGATCATATCACCGCTTCCATTCAAAAAATTGAAATTTGTACCAAATGTTGGTAGCTAATCCGTGATTTTTCTTTGAGAAGTTGAACGAGGATGTCTCCATCTACTTGAACTGCTTCCTGGAAACAGAGTACTTCTAACTAGTTCTCAGAAAGAACGCAGGGATTATTAAAGAAAAAAATGACATACTAAGCCAGGACTGTAGTAATCTGTAAGATATCTGTGGCAGATCTGCACAAAACAGTAGAACGCATCCCTTTAAAAAATGAATTTAACTTGGAAAAGAAGAAGAAACTGCAAAGGATTAAGAAGTACGAGACCTCAATGGCATATGCATTAGCAGAACCGAAGCAACAGGTGCCTGCCCTTGACAATATCCTTCCTCTGGATGAAGGACCGTCCACGCCTTTAGAAGTTGAAACAAGTCCTCTTTCCTAAATTGCTGTTACCAAAGAAGACTTTAAAAAGAGGGGATAACGACATGTTTAAAGCTCCCCACCCTGCGTCACCGAATTTGCCGCTTCGTGAAAACAACTCGTGATTTGGAAACTGTCGGTTAAGATCCTTTTCAATATCATCTATCCATTTGGGGTCACCAGGTTGCCTTAAACATCGCTGAAAAAAACTGTTTACGGAGAAGACATTGATGATTGCAGCTAAGCGAATCAGTATAAGAGCATTGAGTACTACAAATGATATTTCAAACTTCAGCTATGAAACAAAGAATTAGAGATTAGCCAGAACGACAATATCCCAAGTTATTTTCAAACATCAATTCATCCCGTTTGCTACAAATAGGTCGGAAAATGAATACGACGGACGACATAGCTCCAGAGTTGAACAGGAGGAAACGAGTCGCTTGAGGAGCCTTCACGAGCATCGAGGATGTAATGAAGAGAACAAAACACACCCGACTCTATGCCCATCTTTTCGACTCAACGGTAATTCCTACCTTAACGTATGCGTCAGAAACCTGGTCGCTGCGTAAGCAGCATGAAAGATGAAAATCGTCAACGATCAAAAATCAAGGATGCCGCTCTATGCTCCAAACAGTGGAAGATATGGTGGGCCGGACAGGTAATGCGTATGACCAACAACCGATGGACAAGAGCCGTTGGTGATTGGATTCTTTGGGATGTCAAACGTACTGCAGGATGAACACCGACCCGATGGCCAGAGTTCTTCACGAAAACTCTAGAAGAAAGATATGACGCTTAGAGCCCTTAGAGCAAGGAGAACCCACTAGGACTACATGCGACACGAAGAAATGGAAGATTTACTGGCGCCCGCTCAAGTCGCTCGACTATCAACGGAACGACAAGTGACATGTGTAACAGCTGATTACAAATAAAGACCAAAACGATTTTATTTATTGAAATTCGTAAGTGTATAAACGCTATCTTTATGAATACTTGCAAAACTGAACAAAACTCGAGATTAACAAAAAAAAATCGAGAAAAAGAAACTTAAAAAGTCGATAAGGTGTTAATTAAGAACAACTTGGTAAAACCACGGCGAAAGATGACTAAGCCACACTAGAAATTTCAATACATTTTCCCAACATAAGAGATGGAATTATGGAAAGTATAAAACTAAACCAAACCTTAACGAAACTGGTGCAGAAAGATTGTTTATTCATAAAGCCCGATACAGTTAATAACTAGCAAAAACTCACGTCAAAAACAGTTCTGTTCACAGACACCTCCATTTGGTAGGTGGCACCACAGAGGTATTTCCAAGCTTTTCCACGAATGGACGGAGGGATTCCTTTCCTACACCGGTCACGTATCGTTGTGTACATAAAATTTATAAGAGATAAGAGTAGCGAAAACAACATTTCGAGACAAAAACACAACAATGAATATTTGCCGAAGTATAAATTTCATTTGCACTCACTTTTCATCCATAAAATACCTCCAGTTCTCTAACATGTGAATCCACTTCTTTTCCCGACTTCTTAGCTTATCCAAATTAACAGGTAAGACCATCCTACAAGTCAAAAAAACCTCCATAACACAGAAAACTGAGGTACAAAAGGATAAAATAAAGCTCTTGGCGTTGATCAATCGCTGAGGAATGCGCCATGAATTCGACTTCATTAAGCATCATTTGGAGGTGATTGAACGCATACCTGGCCTTAAAATGACGACATGGGCCTACCGATGTATCGAGTCAATGCTGCTATTCTCCCAGACAAGACTGGTACCAATTTTCCGACTCCGGGATCGACCCCGTGTGTATTGCAGGGCGCCTCCCACCACTGCTCTACACGCTCTCTATGCAAAAGATAGCGAGCAGAAATGTGCTTATGTACTAACTTCACCGAGAAAACCTCCTCCGGTTTCACGAAAAACCCAAAACGATCTGTTTCTGGTACTGCATCTCCTTCCTCCTCGACAACCTCCTCAAGAAGTGTACTGCAAGCACGGCTGATGGTAGGACTTCCATACGTGGATTGTGTCTGAATGAAATGAACAGTGACGTGATAAACAATTCCAAAAACATAGACAGTTCATACATAGAGTTCACTATGGGTGTAGAACAATACTGAACCAATCTCACTTCTCCTGGTCTTTCTGGTCGCTCTATTTTGAAGGGAAGTGGCTCGAAATCCGCAACTTCTGCAGATACATTGTTTTTCGTCCTTCCATCTTCATTATAGTAGAAATTATCAGCTTTTTCATCCATACTACCCGTTTCCGGAGGACAGCTCATGGTGAGTCTGTCCGACATCTCGGGATCGAACGATGATGTGCTCGCCCCAACGGAGGATTCCATACTGTCATAAACCTTGTTTCATTAATAGCACCACCCTGAATCAAAGTGTTGACTGCAAAATAACTGACCACAATGGTAAATGCAAGAATCATCAAGCTTTCACGAACAATGATGAGCATACGATATCATTCGAACATTATCACAATAGTTCAATGTTTTTCATCAATAAGCAGACACGAGGTTGTTAATATAGAATTTATCCCACGCCCCAAAGCGATAATTCTAGTGAAAACAAGGCTCCGTTTCTGTTGCCCTTTATTTCAAACGAAATAAGTGCAGCTATAAAACGCTGCTTAATAAGGGCCGGTCTAGAGAATTTCGTAAGAGTGATAGAAATACCACCGGACACTCTAAGACGCCAGCTAGTTCGCAACCGCCTGTACGACCGTCTATGTACAACAAAAAACTGCATAATTTGCCCAAATGGTAGAGCCGGTGATTGCATGAGTTCGGGTACAGTCTATCTGATCTCTTGTAAAGCGTGCGGGCACGAATATGTTGGCGAAACGGGTAGACCACTCTGCGTCCGCATAAAAGAACACCTAGTCGGTAAATCTAAACTAAAACACAATACTCCACTAGGCGCGCATAGGATGCAAGAACACAACGGAGAAGATTTTGAGGTAGGAGTCACTATCCTTACGCAGGAATCGAAAACATCAGCGCGAAAAACTCTTGAAGCGTTTTGGATCAATGCCAAAAATTCAAAAATGAACCGCAAGGAGGAGTGTCTTGTCATCACGCGTGACCTAGCGCCATACCTCAGGCTGATCCAATGATCTGACATGGACCCAGTTATCGACCATGTATTACTCTGTGCGGCGGCTATCCACCAACTAACTTAAATACTTACAACAAATAAACGGTAGGTGTTTGAATGAAGCTGTTTCTTATGCGAATACAAATCGATTTATCAAGTTTTATCTGCT
>UYYA01004079.1:0-113023 GCA_900624975.1 Angiostrongylus costaricensis | reverse complement strand
AATATGTTGGCGAAACGGGTAGACCACTCTGCGTCCGCATAAAAGAACACCTAGTCGGTAAATCTAAACTAAAACACAATACTCCACTAGGCGCGCATAGGATGCAAGAACACAACGGAGAAGATTTTGAGGTAGGAGTCACTATCCTTACGCAGGAATCGAAAACATCAGCGCGAAAAACTCTTGAAGCGTTTTGGATCAATGCCAAAAATTCAAAAATGAACCGCAAGGAGGAGTGTCTTGTCATCACGCGTGACCTAGCGCCATACCTCAGGCTGATCCAATGATCTGACATGGACCCAGTTATCGACCATGTATTACTCTGTGCGGCGGCTATCCACCAACTAACTTAAATACTTACAACAAATAAACGGTAGGTGTTTGAATGAAGCTGTTTCTTATGCGAATACAAATCGATTTATCAAGTTTTATCTGCTGGGGTTATGAAAGTGTTTGGCTGAGTAGATCGCATCTCAATTTGACCTTTCCAGGCTCTGAAGAAGGCGAAACCGCCGAAACGTCAGCAATTGAGTTCTAATAAATTCTATATTAACAACCTCGTGTCTGCTTATTGATGAAAAACATTGAATTATCAATTAATGCCGAGGTTAACAGAAAGTCGGTCATGGGAATTATCACAATATCTCTATCTTTTATCACTAATTGCTAAGGATTTGTCCACCTAAGTTTAAAATCCGATTGTTAATGGACATGTATAAAAACGAGTTTTTTCGTGACTACTCAATACTTTGTTCAAAAAAGTTCAAAGTGTCGTCCACAAAGGTACAAGTATTTCAGACCACGTCACAAGGAGACAATCACAATGGAGACACAATGTGGAACTCTTCGTAGAAAGATATCCAAGCTGAGAAGAACCACTATTCCATATGAAGATAAAGAATAAAACGATATGATTACTTAAAAAAAAGTTTTACTTTAGCCCCGTAAAAGCCAATGACGACGAGCATCGCGTACCATCTACATATCCATAAAGCAGTTTTGTTTATAGGATGGTCGTCATCATAACTAAAATTGAAGCACTTCATAGCTTACTATGACTAAATACATATTAGACATATATTATACTATATACATGTGCTTATACACTATACTATACTATACTATGCCCCTAACAGTTTACCGCCTCATTGTGGCAGGTATTCCTGGGTGTCGGGCTGCAATGTACGGCGGGGAATTCATCCACCCAGCAGGGTCTCCCAGGCTAAGGAGCACAGCGTTTCCACCAGGAAGCCCAGTTAAAACTAAACCGATACCAGGATTGACCACCGTCCCGGTATCAAACTAGTCGCATGGTCGCAAATCTCCCTTTGATCCACAAGGGCTGCGACGGCCCATGGTGGCGATGACCCGGGGCAGACTTTGGTTAGGCTGACCTCAGGACTCCAGGAAACCACGGTGGCTAAGCCAGTAGAACTCTGAAAAAACGTAAATTGTGCTGGGGCCCTCGCAAGCAGTGAAGACGGGCCATCCAAATACCCAAGTAAGTATATTATACCATACTACACTTAATTACTTAGCTCCTATCACTTACAAAGAAACACGCCCTAGATTGACAAATATGACCTAGAAACCTCAAACACAGCTACGTTTCCGCAAAAGAAATGGCCATAAACAAAAAGTGTTCGTAGTAACAATCATATTTTCTAACAGTATTCGAATTAAAATGTGTTCAAATAAAATATGTTCTCCGTATTCGCCAAGCGATAAACTAGACGAGTAAGAAAGTGGTGTGATTACCAAACATATGAAACGATAGACTTTTGAACGATCCATGATAAGACGTGGGGAATCAGCAAATGTGCTCCAATCACAGGTAGGTACGGTCGACCGTTTGTTTTCGTGCCCTCCTCCATCCTCTCAAACCATCCATCATCTTGTCCTCTTCAGCCTGAGAGGCCTTATCCTTTACAGATTGTTTCGCTGTGAATTACGAAATAACTTACTTCGCAGTTCCTAGTTCGTCGTAAAAGATCTCTTGCTTGATTTTTAGCCTTGAGATTATTTACTTACTTGATACTTGAATGGCCCGTCTTCACTGGTTGTGCGGCCGCCAGCATAATCTCCATTTTCCGCGTTTTGCTGGCTTAGCCATTGTGGTTCCTTGGAGTGCCGAGGTCAGTCTAACCAAAGTCTGTTCCAGGTCGTCACCACCACTGGCAGTCACAGCCCTTGTGGGTCAGCGGAAGATTTGCCAGCATGCGACTTTGATACCAGGACGGTGGTGGTTCCTAGTATTGGCTTACTCTTAGCTAGGCTCCCTAATGAAAATGCCGGACTCCTTCTCAGCTTGGGAGACTCTTCCAGGTGAACGAATCCCCCCGCTGTACGTCGCAGCCCGACACCCAGGAACACCTCCAAGCGGCGATGAGGCGAAAAATCGTTGGAGCTGGGAGGTGTCTTGAAATTAGAGTATACATTTCTGAATTTGTAGAAATTGCAGTAAGTACTTATTGATCGAAATGATAGTGATCTTAGTTCGCACATCTTCGCTGAAAGATCCAAATTTATTTACTCCATCCTTGTAAAATTCATTTGTCGCTTATAAATCATTTGGAGACACTTTCAATGGCGACTATGAGTTTTTTGCTTGAAAACTTTGCAGTTGATCAGTTTACGAGAAGTGCTTTGGTCATGTTGAAAGAGGCAGAATGTTAGATAGATCTCAGTGCTTCACTTACAATGTTAATTGCGTTGCAGCACAGCAGAACTAGTACAGTTCGTTTGATCAGTGATCATTCGCTGATGTTGCAGTTGACGTGGGCTTTCAGTTTCTCTGCTGTAGTGATTTTATCAGTATTGGAGAACTCATACGGGACGACTCCATCTACTAGGCGCTAAGAGATCGTCGGAGCCTTCATCGGAGGCAAATTTGGTTTCTGGAAGACAATAATTCGACTAGGAAGCGGATTGCTTTCTTTGAGTACAAGAAGCGCGGAGCAGACTTCAAGACAACAATCGCTTTGCTCCTCCATAATTTTGTAGGGAACCCATTTGTAGAGTATTTTAAATCTGCTTCAGTTAACGTCTTCAAATCCCATCGTTGATAACAAGGTCATTCCTTACTTGCTCTGGCTTTAACACATACGCGAAGTGGTGACCTCTATGAGAGTCATTTCGTGGGGAACACAGCGGCCGGTATGACCTATGCAGAGCTCATTTTGTTTGTGGTGGTTTATTTTCGAGAGCAGAAGTGTTTTTCTACATTTATGATTGTATTATTAGCTCCATTGTGCATTTGGAAATATATAAAATCTCTACATCTCCACCTTACGGATGTTAAGGGCAGTCTTATGCCCAATGATACCCACTGATATTCGCGATCCTGCATGCCCTGACAATCCTCCACACTTTTCTCATTGTTTTTTTTTTGACGAACGCAGTTTTTGAAGGTTTTTTTGGAAGGGAAGGGGAAGGTTTTCGTGACTATGAACTTCAATTCGTGCAAAGAAACTGTTCGTGTGGTTTCTTTTTTCTTCTAGTAGTGTAAATTGAGCGTGAGTTAACCTAAGAAAAGTGCGGCTGTTGATTGACAACTCTGATCTTTATGAATGTTGTTGTATGATTTTTGAGTAGATTCTTCTTGTAATCCTTGTATAGCCGTGGTAGGGCATTCCCAGACATTCACCACGGACAATAGCCTGCTTTTCGGTGAGGCCTATTCCCAGACGAGCCCACTACTAACTTCAGGAACCTGGAGCGTTGTGTTGGTGGAGTCGAACGAGGCCCTTGAACCGCGCCTTTACCATTGGGTTACGCGTGCCTACTTATAACTTTGATAATGAGGGTCTTCTATTACTAGTAAAACATCATGGCTAGTAATACCGCTGGATCCAATCCGATGTGTACTTTCAAGATTTCACTGTTGAGCCTTTAAAATAATTATCTTGACTTAAGAGTGTTGGCTTTTCTTCGAAGTCTATTAAAAGGGCTGCGCGTTTAGCGCAGTGGTCGGAGGCACACCGCAATACACATCGTATCGAGCCCAGGTCGACGAAGCCATGTCTCCATACCTCTGGGTTCAGCAAATTGGTACCAGACTTGTCTGGGAGGATAGCAACACTAGCTTGTTACATCGGTAGACCACCGCGAGTTATTGTAAGAAGGCCAGATGTATATTCAATCACCTCTAGCGATCCTTGGTGAATTGAAATGCATGGTGTATCCCTCAGGGATTGGTCAACGCGTTTAGGATTATTAAATCTAGTGAAGTGAACGCCAACAGTACGACTTAATGGTCACTAACTATTAGATCTTGCCTATAGTTTCTGAGAAGCGTAAGTTACCAGCTAAGACCGCGTAGAAATGGAAATTTTCCTCCAGTTATTACCAGAATGCGCGTGTAGCGCAATGGTCGGAGGCGCTGTGCAATACCTATTGGATCAATCCGACCGCCCCAAGTCCGTTAAGCCCTCCATTCCTTGGCGTCGGCAAATTGGTACTAGACATATCTAGAAGAATATCAGCACTGACTACATCGGTGGGTCACTGCGAGTCATTATAAAGGCCAGATATGCATTCAGTCATCTCTAGTAACGATCCCTGGTGAATTGGAATGTATGGAACGTCTCTCAGGGATTGATCAACGCCGAGAGCTTTATCCTTTTTCAGAGGTTTTTTTTTACCAATTTCCCACCTAATTGGTGAGCTGTGGAGCATAACGGTGCGAAAACCTTTTGTGGAAACCCATATCTGGAACATTTTGAAATATGAAGAGCTTGATCGGTACCTTTTCTTTCTCAGCTTATCCTTCGACTGCAGTAGATAAGCATTCCAAAGTGGATTTTGCGAGACACTCACTATTTATTATTATAAATGCTATGCGACATCCTCCAGTTCGATGGAAGAGATGTGCTTTCGTCAGATACAAAAGCTAGGAACCTAGAGTCTCACCAACTCTTTTCTGCTGTCGTGAATTCTTACGCAATGACGACCAATGCGGATGGCTAACTTGCAATAAAGAAACGAATGAAAGCTGTTTCATACCGAAAACGCTCGGAAGACGCTTCTTTAAAGTCTTAAACGAAAACAAATCAACATAACTATGGCCACATTTTTTGGCTTCTCAACTTCAGTACCTAGTGACAGTTTTCAGGGTGAAACAATACAGCGTCGATAAGTCTATTAGTTAGTTTTTTTTTTAGTTTAGAATTGATCATACTGTTTATGATCTCAGCACTAATAAGTCCCCATTTTTTATTGTAAGGAACTAATTATGGACTGCACTAATGTTAAGATCACAATTTTAGGGTTCTTATTTTGATAACTTACTTGGATACTTGGGTGGTCCGTCTTCACTGGTTTTGCCTGCCCCGGTATAATTTCCATTTTTCGGAGTTTTGGTGGTTTAGCCATTGGGGTTACTTGGAGTTCAGCCTAACTAAAGTCTGCCCAGCTCGTCGCCACCACACGCAGTGGTCTCTCTTGTGGATCGGAGGGAAATTTGGTATCATGTGGCTAGTTTGCTACCAGGTCAGCTGCAAATCCTGGTGTTGGTTTGAACTCAGCTGGGTTCCTGATGGAAACGTTGGCCTTCTCAACTTGGGAAGCTCTGCTGTGGGGATTAATATCCCTGCTGTACATCGCAGCCCGACACCCAGGAGTACCTCCCAGCCACGATGAGGCGATAAACCGTTGGTAGGCTTGTTTTGGTTTACTGCAGCAGTTGAATCTAATAAAAGGCAGTTTATTCTAGCAACCAAGTTCAAGGGATAGCCATACTGCCTAACGCGAAATTATGTTTTAAGTTAAGCATGGAAGATCGCAGAGTTATTCGGAATTTTGGTAAAGGAATGTTTTTTCTTTTATTACTAAAACTTCCATTCATGTACGGCCTATTGGGGTTAGCTTCTTCTGTTTAGGAACTAGGAAACCTTGATGGTAGTAATAACTCTAGTCTTCCAGCATTTGTTCGAGTATTGATTTTATTACAGAGGTTATAGACTTTCTACTTTCCTAGAAACTTTAAGATAAGTTGATTATTGAACTCTCATGGAAGTGACCCTTTCCATGTTTGCCATTTGTATAACCGTATGCCATTCGTATGCTTCAGAAGAAGCCTCACGTTTACGTAGAAAGAATGCATCATTAGGAAGCCTTTTGTTTCCAGATTTTTGTACAACTATGACTTCTATTGATCAAGCCGCAGTTGTAGTGGAATTATCTAACCCTTGCAGACTGGCTCCATCACCAATTATTCGTGAAGCTTGGGGGAAACGACACGTGGATATGGTAGGTGTTTCTTTATTCAACTGTTGTATAGTTTTTGAACCTGTTTTTATCGTAGTACATCTTCATTTGCTTCATTTTTCTCTGTGGGAACTTGTGGGAGCGTGTTGTGAAGTTCTTCTTTCGATCCATGTAGTCTCTAGTTACATGAGACCAAGGATTCCTTCACATTCAGGTTTTTCTATGGCGCTATTAAATTCGTAGAAAACCCACAGGATTAGTCAGATACTCACCGCTATGTGTGTAGTCAATTACTTTACATCGCATGTAAAAATATCCGAATTTTTTCTCTTTTGAAAACACCCTTAACTGGATGTGTTGGCCAGACAAAATATGTAGATCGGTATGTTCGTTACGTAACGATTTTTTATGTCCAGTTTAATCCATTCAGGAGTTGATTAGGTTAACTTCTTCCTATCCACGGATAGCAGAGGTGGATTAAATGTTGGTCGTAGGTAACAGCACAGATTTTTTTCGTGGAATGGAGCTTTTGAGTTCAGAAAGACAAGAAGTCCGTGGTTATCGGTGTTCAAAACTTCATCACTGCAAGAAAAGTCACTGTACTTTTAGTAGTAGGTGCATTACTACATTCTTATGCTTTACAACTCTCTAACAGTAATGAAGTGATTTCAATATATAGATATATGATATTTATTGGTTGTGTTCCTCCCAACGGTCTACCGCTTCATCGTGGCTGGGAGGTGTTCCTGGATGTCGGACTGCGATGTATAGGGAGGATTCGTCCCCCGGTAAGGTCTCCCAAGCTAAGGAGTCCGACGTTTCCAACAGAAGCCTAGCTAAGAGTAAACCAATACAAGGATCCACCACCGTCCTGGTATCAAAGTCGCATAGTGGCAAATCTTCCTCTGATTCACAAGAGCTGCGACCGCCTGTGGTGGTGAAGACGTGGGGCAGGCTTTAGCCAGGCTGACCTCGGGATTCCAGGGAACCACAATGGCTTCGCCAGCAAATCTCAGAAGAAATAGAGATTATGCTAGTACCCGCACAACCAGTGAAGACGGGCCGTTTAAGTATCAAGTAAGTAAGCATTGGTTGTGCTTGTGCACACCAATAGTCAACAAACTACCTGACGCGCATATATCATAGTGGGTGCGAATCAGGTCTGTAGTAAGGTAGTCGATGTCCACTTTGGTAGATTACCGGAATTTGCCTGAAGGGGTAGTTTAGTTTTGTTTAGTAGAATTTAAAGCATTTATAGGGGCGCTTGTAGCGCAGTGGTTGAAGGCACAACTGCGACACCCACGTGGAATCGATCTCCGCGCCCATAGCCCACCAAGCCTTCCTTCCCTCGGGGGTCGGCATATTGGTACCTGACTTGTCTGGAAGGATAGCAGCACTGGTTCAATACATCGGTAGGCCACTGTGAGTGATTTTGAAAGCCAGGTATGCATTCAGTCACCTCCAATTGAATGCATGGAGCATCCCACCTGGGTTGATCAACACCGAGAGCTTTATCTTTTTTTTAAACGCATTTATGTCGTGGCAAAACTTCAAATAAACTTTGGAAACAAAATTCTCACCAGAAATAAATTTGTTTCTTGTGAAAGTTTAGAATGGTGTTTTATGCAGTTACGATACTGGACTGTGCTTGCACTAACCATTATGTCAAAGAATCAACACATTGATTTTAGGAAAAATGAAGGAGAAGGTTGATTCATAATTTTTCTGCTACACTGATAGGAAACACAAACTGAAAACGCGGCACGAAATGTGGTTACTCTGGCATTTTCAAACACGATCGAAGTCAATAAGTTCGTTAATATTTGATAACATCGTCTCTACATTCTCCCACAGCCCATAATTTTTTCCTCACCTTGCTTTGTTCGCTTATTTTTCACCTAATAGCTTCGAACATGATGCTCTTGAGGTAAGGTTCGGCAATAAAAATCTGTTTGCAGTTTTCCAGTACTTATTTCATCGATCGTAAAATTCCAGGATGACGACGAAGCTCCACGTGCAAAGCGCAGGTTTGAGAGGGTGAGCGCGCAATTTGAGCGATTCAGCATATCAAGCGAACGCCACTCCAAGGGACGAGAAAACATGTGGGTTAATGGACCTTCTTTACTGTAGTACCAATCTATTATCTTTCATTCTTAATCTGAAACCCGAGTAATTATTGTTGCCATGGTGTCTATTTGTACTGTAACGAAGGAAGATGTGCATTTAAAATATTAGAGAGATCTCGATGTGCAGAGCAAAATATGTAAAAGAATTCCCGTATTCCACAGAGAATTATTTTACGTGCGTTAAAATTCTTTAGGGATACATCGGAATCTGATGAAGAGTGGTCTTCAAGTGATGGTTTCGCGGATGAACAATCGATAGAAGGAATTATAGAGGAACCAGATGAGCAGTCAACGAGTCGTGTGATACTCGATGACTGCTTGCAGAACTACATAGATAGAATGAAGCAAATTAGTAGTTTCGGTCTCCCGTCAAGGTATGCGTGTTCAAATATGCAGCGTCTCTTTATTGTTGGTTCTTCAATAATCTGAGAGTTTTTGCTGTTAAGATTTTCAATTCATATTTGTTGAATCCTTGTCCAAAAACGTTCTCTTTGGGACTTATCCTTAGGAGGCAAACGTATAATTAAATATGTTCTTCGTTTTCCAATAAGTTTCGGACACAATTTTTTTTTTATCGAAGAAGATACAAAGGAAAATATAGGCATGCAATGCAGGGTGGCTGAACTAGCTGAAAATTACCTGATTTTAATTTAAAAAAAAATTCGTTAAACTACCTAGGGACGTTATCCACGGGAACGAACTGGTTGTTTGGAGACCACTGACAGGGATCAGTGATCCTTTCCTGGATCCAACTATGAAAGGACGCATTCAAGAAGTGGATAACGTTCCAAATACGTCTAGTGATGGTATGTGATACTAAGTCAGTAGTTTGCTTTCTTTTTTCGGTCAACTCAATGGCCTATCGCTCTTTTTTTCATGAAATTTCAATTAGGTTATGGGTCGATGTTTTTTTTTTACCAACGCGTATGCTTTTTTAATGGTTTGTTCAGTGTTCACCTCTGATCTCATCACGGAAGCTGGAGAGGACGACGTTGAAACCGGGATACTAGAACAACTCAGTCCATCTCAGCAATATAAACCAAAAATCGAAGACGTCACTTTCCAAGTGGATGATTCTATGGAAATGGACTGTGATTGAACAACCGGTACAAAATAGATTAGTAGATTTGCTTCATATCTTTCGACATTTTCCAACTTTAGATCTCTAAATCGTTTTATGTTATTCTGGGTTATATTGTTTCACATGTAGATGTCTTGTCCTGATTAAATATTCACTATGTAGTTAGTTCACTATAGTCAAAATCTCATGGTTTAATTGTTCTGTGGCAAAGCATGGATATTCACTAATTTCCTGGAATACTATAAGGTAGCCTAAGATAGATGACGATAAGAAGAATGTGTATAATCGCCATATGTTGAAGCATTAGTACGAGAATTTAGTCTAGATAGGTTGCGACTTTTGAAAAGACATTACTGTATGCTTTTTGAGATATAGAAAATCTTTGCAGTAAGGTTTTTTTAAAATGTGACCTACCTGGAGAACTCATACATGTACTTAGTGCTTTCTTCTTCTGTCGCGAAGGCACAGCGCAGGCAAGAACCGCTCATCCTTAAGGATTTGTATCGTAGTAGACCTTCATGTGCCCTTATGATATCTTTTTTGAATTGTAACTTTTGTTTCTGTACATGATAGTTTAGATTTTTAAGGCATTCGGCAGGCTCATCTGTTCGTTCTACGTCTTTGTACATACGTTTAAGACATGCCTTTACTGAGTAATGATTCTTCTGGTTTTTGAGTATCATCTTGTGAAAGAAATATCTTACAGTCATAGCGTTTGATAAGCATGTTGGATTTCCCCAAACAGAACGTGATATTATGTACTTATTGGTTGATTTAATCGCGATAATGCGATTAGAGTTAGCGTTGTAAATGGACTTCAGGGATATTTCGTTTTGGTTATATTCCACGCAAATACGCTGAGCTAGTAGGTGAACTACATGAATTTGGGAGCTCTGGTCCAGAACAAAAAAAGAATGGGGGGAGGGGGGAATGGGAAGGAGGAAGCGTGGGGGAAAGAGGGAACGGTAATGATGAACATTTAACGAGGGCAAAGGTCACCCTATCAAGCTTCTTGCAACGTTAGTTTTGAAACGTTATTAGAAAGCATTGTCTGTGTTAGACTCCCTATTAGCTTAGCTCGTATTTGGATTATTGAAAAATACTTTTATTTTGGAGAATATTAGGGTTTTTTGAAAAAAAAAAGATAGAGTTTCCTCGACAATGAAGTAGTAGTACACCTTTGTCCTTGGATAGATATTTAATGTTCGCTACACGATGAAGAATCTAACATGTTGCTGCTTTGTTGGAGCCAATTTCCGACAAATTTCCAACCGGACGAGTGGAGTTTCCACCGAATAACGTTTCTTTCTTAATGCCTTCATCCTTAGTTAAACAGTTCTTTGCGGATCTTTCACACCTACAGATGCAAAGTGATATTTTGCAGAACGACGAACAAAAGTAGGGCACAAAATGTTTCACTAGAAATCACAGTTCTATCAAAGAATTAGAAGGCTTACAGCTTCAGGACTAGAAAACGAGGCAGCGTGGTGTGAACCGTCCATCACCGTCTAAACAGTTACATGGGCAAATCTATGAATGTTGTTCACAAATGTTTTGTGGAAGTGTTGACAGTGAGAATCTTCAAGGACGTTTATTTTGTTTGCCAAGAATTCAATATCTTATGAAAACTCGTGGAGACATAAAGTAACGTAGAGTTTTATTTTACTATACGAAATTGCTTACTTTGGACTATGTCTGTGCGGTGTTTCTGGGTTCCAAACTAGGATGTGAACTGGGGATCTCACACCAAACAACGTCTTCCAAGATGAGAAGTTTCAATTTACCGTACACAATTCCCACTAAGGGTGAAGAAGTTCTAGAGATTACTGCGGTCTTAGTATCAATCCAGTCACAAGCTGGAAAATCTTTCTCCGATACATAGTTCTTAGCCGAAAATACCGTTGGAACCAGTCCAAAGCAACACGTCTGCATGCCCTCCTGCTCTGTACAGAAGAATACAGTCTCCTCGAATGCTAGCTTTCACGTTCTTGAGGCCACTGGTCACATCGTATTCCATATGTTCTACAAGAGACAGAAGTAAGTGAGTCAACATATGCTGAATAGTCATCGATGACGAAGAGGTCTCGTCACAAAATTTCTGTGCGCTCAAGAAAGATCTTTACGTATCAACATTTAAGCAATGACGCCTAATTTTTCTTGACTCCCGCAATGGACGACACCCAATTTCATGTCTTCATGTACCTGAATTGTCGTGCTCCCAAAGGCTTACACCTTCATGGTGGCTGGGAAGTTTTCCTAGGTGTCGGTCTCCAATGTACAGCAAAAACTTCATTTCCCTCCTCAGCAGGTCCTTCGAAGCTGAGAAGTCTGACGTTTTAACCCGGAAGTTCAGCTAAGATAAACCAATATCAATCTTGAGTTGCATTGGACGTTATTGGAAACGGACAAAACGGGCATGCCCACAGGACACCATGCCGATGGACATGTGAGTCTCCTAACAGCGCGACTCAGGAGTCCGATCCGAATTCTCACGAACAGAATATGGTTCTCCCTTGTCATCTCAATAGTACCTGAATTCTGCATTGGATCTGATCACCACTTTCTTCGTGCGAAGATCCGATTCAGCCGCAAAATGGATAGAAGGATAAAGCTCTCGGCTTTAATCAATCCCTCAGAGATGCGCTATGCATTCGACTTTACTAGGCATTGTTGGTGGAGACTGAATACACATCCAGCTTTTACATTGACTCACGGTGGCCTACAGATGTACCGAGCCAGATGCACTACTCTCCCAGACCAGGCCGATACCACTTTGCCAACTCCGATTTGGTGGACCTATGGTGGAGGGACCGATCCTATACGTATTGCAGGGCGCCTCTGACCACTGCGCTACAAGTGCCCTTTCAACCATGAGCTGAAAAAAGCTGTTATCGTCCAAGAAAAACGAAACAAGCCGTGTATGACGAGGATATACCTAATAAAATCCTCTCATATGACTAGCAAATGATCCGACCGAGGACTGTGCGCTGCTTGTCGAAAGACTTGTGCCGAACTTGCCTCAGTTACTCAAAAAAAAAACGTACAGAGCGCATCTCCATTACCACCAATGGGTTCTGCTCGCTCTAAGGACTCGTTGGATGTCATATCTTTCTTTTAGGCTTTTCTTCGGTGGCCTTCCTGCAGTGCGTTTGACATTCCAAGGAATCCAGTCTTTAACGGCCCTTGTCCATCGTTTGTCATTCATATGCGTTATGTGTCCGGCCCACCTTATCTTCGACTGTTTGGCGTACAGAATGGCCTCTTTGGTTTTTGATCGTTGACGCATATCGGAGCTTCGGATCCCATCCCTTAATTGTGTGGAACGGGATACTCCAAGCATCGTCCTTTCGACTGCGCGCTCGATAACGCAGAGTGATCCTTCAACCTGCTTACGCAGCGACCAAGTTTCTGACGCATACGTTAGGGCAGGAAGTATCGCTGAGTCGAAAAGGTGGGCACGGAGTCGGGTGTTCTTTGTCCTCTTCACTAAATCCTCGATGCTCTTGAAAGCTTCCCAAGCCGCTCGTTTTCTTCTGCTCAACCCTGGAGCTAGGTCGTTCAACATGTTGATTTCCCGACCTAGATAGACATAATAGGAAGATACTCGTTCCGTTGGACTTGAGTGGGGCATACGAAACCAATCTGTTCCTCATAAACATCATTTCTGTGATTTAGTCGATGACCATTCTTTCCACAGGCTTTATCAAAGTCGGCAAGCATTCGTTCCGCTTTGCTAATGTTTGGTGTTATAAGCGCGATGTCATCAGCAAAGCGAAGATGATGTAACTGCCGATCATCGATTTTCAGTCCCATGCTGTCCTATTCCAGTGTTCGCATAACGTTCTGGAGGGTGGCGGTAAATAATTTTGGAGAGATAGTATCATCTTGCCTAACCCCTTCTCTATATCGATGTTAATATAGTTCTAGAATGGTGATATTTTTGCTGTGAAATTTTTGTACAGCTCACGAAGAATCTTTATGTACTGAGTAGGGACTCCCGGACTATCAAGGGCTTCCATGTTTCTATCTTAGTTGAGTCAGGCCTCTTTAAATCTATGAAAGTGAGACAGAGCGGACTTTTGTACTCCAGCGATACTTCAATGAACCTTGTTATGGTGTGGATGTGGTCCATCGTACTAAATCCTCTTCGAAACTTTGCTTGCTCACATGTCTGTCCTTTATCCACTGTTCTGTCAATTCCGTTTAGGATGAAGGATGAGTGAAAAGTTCGTAGACGATAGGCAGCAAACACATTGGGCGATAGTTGCCTATATCGTGTAGGTCACCCTTCTTGAACAATAATACGGTTCTGCTGGTCTTCCACTGAGTAGGGACCTTGAATTCAGAAAGGTAACGTGTGAAGAGCCGAGCCAGTGTGTTTACGAGGACTGGCGGAAAGTTCTTCAGGTGTTCTGACCTTATTCTATCCGGACCTGGTGCTGCTCGATTTCTCACAGACGAAATGGCACGTCGGATTTCGGAAGGGAGAACCGGTGCTACAACATATCCATCCTCCTTTCTTTCATATGACGGGAGATGGACGTGGCTATCGAAGGGATCTGAGTAGTAATCGTGAATCATTTTTCCTATTGGCTTTCTGGAAGCTGTAAGCGTTCCTTTTGGGGGTTCGAATTCAATCACCTTGGTTTTGTTATTTGCGAAGCCTTGGTGGGCTTTGCGAGTGCTTTACCCACCCTCTGCAGTTTCGACCATTACGGCTGCTCTTCTCTCTTTAAGATCTTTTTTTATCGCCCGTCTGCATTGTTATGCAAGTTCGAACGTTAGTTCTCGGTTGCCTGCGGCTTGTGCGATTCCACGCTGGAGTGTTAGCTCGAGTGTTTGTGGAGACAGATGTTTCTTGGTGACTTTAGAACTCTCAGCTTTCAAAGCGCTAACGTGAAGATGTTGAATGAGCCGACCGTATTCTTCGTCGATGTTATCGACAATGGCATCTCCCAACAGCCGACTAATGAATTGAATTTATCCCAATTTAATGTCCCAATTTATAGTGGTTTTGGGAAATCGTTTTTTGAATCTAGCGGCCTTGCCACCTTTCTGCGAGAAGTGGAATCTTGCACGAAGGAGGCGGTGGTCTGATCCCGTGCAGAATTTTGGGGCAACAGCAACGTCGGTGAGTGAAAACCTTCTATTTACTATGATGTGGTCTATTTCGTTATGGTACTCTCCATTGGGAAATTTCCACGTCCAGCGTTGAGGATGCGGCTTCTGGAATTGCGAGCTACCATGGATGGTCTTGGTCGCCATGATAAACTCAGAAATCCGTTCACCCTGTTCGTTCTAGTCCGTGGGTCCCAATGTGACGTTGTTCAGACGTTCTTCTTGGTCCAATTTCGGCGTTGAAATCTCCAATGATGACCTTGAAGTATGTATGGTCTTCTCTGCAGAATTTCTCTAAGTCCAGATAGAACGCTTCGACTTCTTCTTCATCATAGTTTAATGTCGACGCGTAATCGACGAAGATTGTCCAAGCCGGTATTGATGCACGTCTTTTTAATCGTAAACGTCCGATTCGGATTGTTAAATGTTCGGATAAATCGATGTTCATGAACAAACTCGTGTTGACGAGAACGCCGATGCCGCCGACTCTACTGTCGCATATTCCGAGGAACAGTTTTTCTCCGGTGTCATAGACGGCGTTGAATTGGTGGCGTCGTCTCGTCTCGGCCAGGCCGATGACTTCGCACCTTATCCTTCTTGCTTGCATGAACAAGTCTTCTATCGAGGACTCGGATGTAGATGTACGTGTATTGTAGGTACAGATCGTCATCTTAGTTCCTTGAAATCTAAACAGCTTACATTGGCATTGAGATTTTAGCAGCCTTTCTGTACTCTTCGTACCCAACGCTGCTGAATTGCATTTAAATGAAAGTAGAATTGAGGGCTCTTTTGAGGTTAGGGAATGAGGCTCGTTTCTTCTACTGTGTTTAGCATTTTGATACCTACGTATAGCTTGTTGGGCTTTGAACGTGGGGTTATGTATACTCACGGGTAGCTTGCCAGTCTTGCTCAGAGCATCGTGGAGCTTATTTGTCGGAGGCGACTTCTAACCACCCCTCCTACATTTGCTGCCACTTGATTGCAGGCTTTTGGCCGAACTGACTTGTAGAATAGAATCTGTATAAGCGAAAACGCACCCACACACGCATGCATGAATATGCTTTTCAAATACAGAAAGTATGTGCCAAATCGGCGCACCAGAAACAGGGAGTCCATGCCCTGGATCCACATGCGACTCAGGGAAACATGGTAGCTTTTAGTCCACTATTAACCCCTCTCCACCACCTGGGGACGCGCCACGTAGCCTCGCCACTAACCGGCTCGAGATTCCTCATGTGAGGGACTACCGTGGACAGGACTGCAGGTAGGAAGCTTTATCCACCGACCAAAAGTGAGCTAGATGAAAGCGCTGGTCTCCTTCTAAATTTTCGTGATGGCGGTCTGTCCTGTCCAGTGATCTCTGTATGTATGAAGAACACCAAGCCCACCGTATGTTTGGTATGAAGGCCATTTTTCCTTCGTTTTTGGCGAGACGGTGACCACGGATGCATGCCAACTTCTGGCCTTGGCTTGAATAGACTCATAGGTACCTTCATCTTCACTGAGGAGAAGTAGTGTCCATTTCTTGAATGCGACTCCGAACCGTTCCTCATATGATCACTACTTCCATATATTGTTAAGCTAACACGAGCTTGTTGTGAAACTCTTATTCGGCTAACGTTTCGTCGCCTTCATCTTCTTTAGGACCACGATGATTCCAGTCGATTGTTCACAGGCAATCGTTTTCTACTTCAAATCTGGGACCTACAGAATTGGAGGATAAGTAGATGGTCCAGTAGATGGTCCCAAGTTCACGCTTTACTACTCTGTGGATCGCGCACGTCGAATAACAACTAAATGGTTTGAGTCGCCTCACAGCAAAAGATCTCATGAATTCATGGGAAGTTAGAACTGGCATTTATGAAAATGTAACTCAAATAAAATGTCTGACTAATTCGTCAGAAATGAAGTCTACTGAATGCATAATGACCACAAACACCAGAATTCGATTTTCGCGCGCGAGCGCTGAGCGATTTATACGCGTCGCGTCCGCCCGCCTGGCGACTGGGTGGTTACCTTCTGCGCCTCACCTTCACGGTCCTTCCCGAGCAAGTCCTGAAGAAAAAAGAGATAGTAGTTCAGTCCTCACTTATTGGTGAAACCTATGGGTCTTTAACTATCGATGTTGTACTGTTCCTAGAACCTTGTCATTCACACGATCGATACTCCTTGCAGACATGTTACGAAGTGTCGATGATTACGTCGTTTGCTTTTAAATATATTTAGTCCTTTGGCTAAGCTACTGTTATATTCGTTAATGCAATCCTTGTAAACGTACGTCCCGTCAGCGTTGTTTAGGGCATCACGGCCGAGCACTAATTCCATTCGAGAGTGGACGTCACTTTTGTAGTTGATACGTTTGCAAAGCCAGGTACGGTGGTTTGTTGAACATGTTGGTATTTCAATCATGTTGAACCGATCGGTAGCGATGATGTGTTTATCAGTTTGTCTTAATCATTCGTCAGGAGCGGTTTGGTTTTGTTCAAACCAGTGGCTGTTCGTGGCAGCATCCGTTTCTGTGCAGGTATTAGACCACAGTTTGCCTAATCCAGTACTTCTTTACAGATTGTGCCCATAGACAAAGGCACAAGACGTCATGGCGAACATGATCACGAACAAAGACTTTATTGTTGCGACAAAATACAAACTCATCCGGAAGATCGGCTCTGGCTCCTTTGGTGACATCTATGTATCGATCAATGTGACGAATGGAGAAGAAGTGGCTATTAAGCTTGAGAGCAATAGGGTAAGTTTGAGGTTTCGATTTGTCGCTCATTTATGTTTAAACTGCTTCTATTTCGTTTTTCATACATTCATTTGTCACGTTCTTTAAGGCTCGCCATCCGCAGCTCTTGTATGAGTCAAAAGTATACCGCATTCTGCAGGGCGGCGTAGGAATTCCTCATATCCGCTGGTAGGTTTTTCCTCTTTGTACCTATATCGCTATGGCTCCCACTACATTGTGAGTGCTGCTGTAGGTGTTCTATGTTTCCCAAGTGCGTTCGCAACTATTCGGGACTGTTTTCGCAACATTTCTAAATTACTTGTTGACACTTTGTTTATCTAGTGCTGGGATTACTGTTGGGATTACTTAGTCCTTTATCAGTCAAATTTAGATTATTTTGGTTCTTCATAGTACAGATTTCGTTGTCTTAGCTATTGGAGCTTGTTCTTTCGGGAACATGTGTCTTCGTATTTTCATATTACCTACGAAGATATCGTTTCCACTCTTTTACCTAAGTTGTTTCTAATTGAACTTTGTTTACTATGTTGTATTTTAGTTTTTGATAACAAATTCACGAAATTACTATTGTTGTTTTGCTGACATTTAATTGTACAGTTAGTTGGGGTCCCTTAAGACGTGAATAGTAAAAAGATATTGTAGCAGCGTAGTTACTTAGGTAAACTATGTGCAGAGTTTTTTATTACACGTAATAGTCAATCGTTCCCATAGGTATGGTACTGAACGAGAGTACAACGTGCTGGTGATGGATTTATTGGGACCATCACTTGAAGACCTTTTCAATTTTTGTTCACGAAGATTTACGATGAAGGTAAATATGGTTTTTAACCATCGACTACAGTCTGTTCTTCTAAAATTGTTCCTCTTCAATGACGAAACTGGACTATATTTGTTCAGAAATGTTTATATCGTGTATGTTTTATTTAGCTTTTCTATATGCAATATGCGGTGGTGGTGGTGATGAACATGATGCGTTCAGTGTAAATTGCTTGAACTACGTCTTTACCTTTGTGCTAAAATCTTGTCTAATATCAGTATTAATTGGGCTTAAATTTATTACGTGTGTCTGGGCATCTGTTCATATTTTTCGTTCAGTTATTATGTATGAATCCATTTCAATGAGTTTTTCGGTGTTTCTAGACAGTACTGATGCTTGCTGATCAGATGATTGGCCGTATCGAATACGTGCATGTGAAGAATTTCATTCACCGCGATATCAAGCCGGATAACTTCCTCATGGGAATTGGTCGACATTGCAACAAACTGTTCCTCATTGACTTCGGTCTAGCGAAAAAGTAAGTAAAGATACTTGTTTTGGGTGGTTTTTCTCTCTAACTCAATTACATATAAGCAATATTTTTACTTTCAGCTAGCTGGTTTTCATTTTCATGAAGTTGTGCGGCTATTTATTCACTACATTTACCTAATTTTTCATGATGAAATATCTGTCAAAGTTTGCGCTCTGAAGTGTAGGGCTTTTTCATCGCATCATTGCTTTTTATTGGCTAACAATGTTACCTCGGTACTTGGATGGCCCGTTTTCACTAGTAGTGCGGACTCTAGCATAATTTCTATTCATTTTTTCCTCGCATAATCGTCGTCAATGGTGGTGGCCAGCTTTGAACATGCTGATTTCCACGAGGCACATTCCTAACTCCTAAAATCGATTCCATCTGTGAATGCTGTTAGACGCTTGACGTTACCCATCTGTGTTTCGCTATCGATATTCTCCTGCATCCTAAAATGGGGTAGGCCCCATGGGTTCTTCATGAACTGAATTTTTCTATTTATGCGTATTCCAATGTTGTTTCGCGCTTTATTGAGTTTGTTGATCATCACCTCTGCTTTATTAGTACTCATCGAAAAGATGACGATACCATCCACGAAAAGATTGTATGGGAACTTTTCATCAAGACAAGTCATTCTTGTCCAAACCAAGTGACTTCATTATCCACTGCAGTGTGGCAGTCAACATCTTTTAACGGTATTCTATCGCTTTGTCGAACACCTTTTCCTATCGGTCTGGGAATAAGTCGAAGAAAAAGCTATATTTTAGCGATGCATTTCCGATAACAGTTGGCAAATGTTCGTGTACAGGGCTGTTCTACTCTTTGGTCAACGGTCGTTGATAGAATTGCATTAGCTTCGACGCTGTTAAACGCTTTCTTGTAGCCTTCAAAAGTCAGGATTGGGATAGGTGATATACCTGACTAACATCTGTAACCTTGGAGACGGTCTGGATGTGGTCTATGCAACAAAATCCCTTTCGAAATCCTGCTTCCTTAACTGGTTGTTATCCAATGTCTTTGATATGCGCGACAGGACAATCTTCATGAAAAGATTTTAGGAGTGCGCTCAACTCGTTTTCCAGTGGTCTTGATTTTTTCTTTCTGAAAGTAATATTTCACATGTTGTTTATGCAGTTTGTGGCTTCCATCTCACCGGAAATTGTCAGTGATATCGGATCCTGGAGCCGAGCCAATCTTCATGCTTTCTATCGCAACTGGAACTTCATAGACCAGAATTTCGAAGTGTTTCTCTCAGTAGGGATTGTGGGGTCAGAGACGTGGGTTGTGGAGCGGAAAAGATTGGTATAGAACTTTCCGGTATCAATTCCATGTCATAGAGAGATGTACTGATAAAGCCGTCTTCGTTCATTGGGGCGAATAGCGAAACACTATGGTCACAAGGATCCTGACGACATTTCTTTAAACTAGATGGTTTTGAGGTGCTTCCAATAAATAGCTTTTTTTGCCCTACCTTTGCAAATTCTCTGAAAATCTACAGTCATCAGCCATGTTTGCTGCTGTGTTGAATTAGGATCAAGCTTCAGTGTCCTCTTTTCGAGCAACTCCCTAGTGGTAATGGAGATACGGTCTCAGTTTTTATTTTTTATTTTTTATTTCTTTGAAGAACTGAGGCGAGTACGACGTAAGTTTAGTCCTTTGACAAGTAGCTTTTAGTCGTTGGCCGTGTCTTCCTTTATCTGCTTGTCGTATGAAAGTTTTTTATTGAAAATATCCTCATTGTGCAGGCAATGATAGTTTCTTTTCCAGTTAGTAGCTGAATCGATTCATCCACGGCACTGTTTTCTGTTCATGGGAATATGATGGATATCCGAATGAATCGTGCCGTTAGGAGAACCCCATGTTCATTGGTGATATTCTCTGTTCTCGAAAAATGAATTTTCATGGAAGAGGCATGCTGCGCACAGTAATCCTACAGCTACCGGTTTCTATTCTAATTTCATTCTCCTTTTCCGAATAGGATTTACTTATACTGCATTCATTTTCGTGAGCCGTTCCTAATCTGGCATTAATCTCTTCAACAACGATTTTATAGAAACACTTCTCGTTACGGATTATTTTCTCTAAGTGATTGTTAATTGATGACAGTGACCTTCTCTTGACGCGGAAGTTGGGAACGAAGAATGACCAGACACGGTGGTAGGGTTTCATATGTGGCTAAATGGGAAATAGATGTGTACGACAAACCAACGCCTCCCACATTTCGTAACGGAAATTTCCCTCCACGAATGACAAAGGTTCTATCATCTTATGTTTGGCTTATGTTTGTCTCTAGGAGAGCGAAGACTTAGAATTTGATGCGATCAGCAACCTCAAAAAGAGCATAGAGGACGGCTTCAGAATAAACTGTTCTGGTGTAATAGATGCAGAACAAGAAGCAGTAGCTCCTACCACCAACCTTCTATTAACGTCGGTCTTGATCAAGTAATTCTTCGTATTCTTGTTGAGCAAACGCGAGGTGTTACTTTTATTTTTTTATTCACAAATAAGCTGACGTTTCGGCGGATTTCGCCTTCCTCAGAGCCGCTTTCTATGAGGCCTCCACTGAGAATGTCGCGTAAAGACCAACCGCACAGAATTCAATTCTTCCGGATGTAAACATGGGGTTCCGCAGTTGGGTAGGTTCTACTTGGGGGAAACTCCTCGCTTTGTATTGGAATCCGACACCCAAGAAGACCTCCTGGCCACGATGAGGCGATGAAGCTTTATGAGGACTCACTATGTTCGATGATATAGTTAAATCCTCGTTTTTATTTTCATCCGTAGTAATTCGTTATACTTTAGCGACATTTTGTTGACATTTAGCCTCCTCGTGGTTATGTTGTTGCTTTCTTTTAGCAGCAATTTACTAATCCATGAATATCAGTGGAGCCGATGTCTAATTGAAAAAATATGTTTCAGTTATTCAAGCTGTCTGTATTAAGTAGTTTCTGTTAGGTTTCTCAAGTGACGTTTATTTAGTAGCAATGGATATTTTAAGAGGTAGAAATAGAAAAGCAAGAAATGATACGAACAGTCATCTACTGCAGACATTGTTACATTTATTTAGATGGCCTTTTACCTATGCGTTTGTATCATCAAAAGGATGCAATATTTTTGATGCATGTTTTTCTTAAATGCTTTACTTCCCGAAATTTCATTCACTTTAAGGAAAGTATTCGTAGTATTTATTCGCTACGTTGTTCGGATGGATCGTATTCTTGAGTTATTCCAATAGTAGAATAGGTTTCAGTTGCTTCATTCGCTCATGACCGTCTCGATTTGTAATATTTCGAATGTCTCGACTTGTCTTTGTCTCTTTTTTATCTTCTGTCTTTTATGTTGCGATTTGTTTTGCGCAGGTGACGTCGTTGTTCCAAGCGATCAAAGCTGTAAATTCAATTGGTACAAATTCGTGTTCTAATGTTTGGGTGGAAGTCTCCTTTGTTTGGCCCGTGGTGATTATTAATTCTTACGCGAGAATTATCAGTTAGGTCAACTCAATGGTTCATTGAAAACAACCTTACAAAATAACGCCATGTTGAAAAACCTATGTTACGATGGAGAACGAACCGTGACACGTGGCCACTACCTCTGTGGGATAGAAATTGAACGAAACGGCAGTACAATAATTAGAACAAATCTGTTATTTTCCTAGAGGTTGCCACGAGGCATCTGCCCATCTACTTAGACGATTTTATCAGTATTTTTCACCCAATAATACTGAATTATTTTTAGGTTCCGGGACTCACGCACGAGAGCGCACATTCCTTATCGAGAGGATAAAAATCTCACGGGTACTGCTCGATACGCTTCAATCAACGCTCACCTCGGAATAGAGCAAAGTAGAAGGTTCGCACTTCGTTCGTTTGGTTAATACCTGGGTATATTTTACCCATGTTTAGGGATGACATGGAATCTCTGGGCTATGTATTAATGTATTTCAATCGCGGAACTCTTCCCTGGCAAGGTTTGAAAGCTGCGACAAAGAAGCAAAAATATGAAAAAATTAGTGAAAAGGTGAGTTTCTTGGGACTTTTATGGTGTATCCCAATGTTAATTGTAAATTACGCTTACATTTAAAATTTATGAATGGTTAAAATCAGTCAGCAAAGATTGCTATGTAATGGATTAGAGAACAGTTACTGCGGTCACACTATGTTTCGTTCGTTGATATATGCTTTGCGTTTCCAACATAATGGTGAAATGTTTTTACTTTTTTCAATTGTTGTTGCGGTTAAAATCCAGCGATGGAACTGTTATTTTGAAATTTTTGCATCCATATTGTATCTGATGCTCTGCTTTTCATTCGGAAAAGTGGCAGTACTCTTAGAAAATGTGCACATGAATGTTCTGTTGCTTTACTATCTTTTTTGCGTTAAGTGAACGACGTTGGGGGAGTAGGTTTGGAAACCTATTAAATGAGCTAATGTATTGCAACTAAAAATTTTAGTACGTCCATCGTTTTGTTGCCTCGAGCTTGGTAATATGTTTTATGTTGAGAACAGTTTAATTCTTGGAATCGTGTTTAGATAAAATTTTAAAAGGACGGCAAAAATTCGAAGAGGTTTAAAATTTTATTTTTTACAGAAGATGTCAACATCGGTGGAAATGTTGTGTAAAGGTTTCCCATCGGAGTTTCCCATGTATCTAAACTACACTCGTGGTCTTCGTTTTGACGAAGCACCCGACTACATGTACCTTCGACAACTGTTCAGAATTCTGTTCCGTACGCTTAATCATCAGGTAGTGAACTTTAGCTACTCATATGGAAAGTGCTTTTGGCGCGTTCTTGCCCATATGAACTGGTTTCAGATGATACTAAGCGAATCACGTTGCACATTATGCATCGACTTCAATGCATATTATTTGCGATCATTTTTTTAAAAACAAACCAGGCTTCCTGAGACACTTTTTATACACAATCAATAGCCTTCCTATGCCAGGTGCAGCAAGAATGACAGGAGAACAACCTTTCATGTATATCAGAATACACCAAAAATAACTTCTGAGGTCTTGTTGGGTCCAATGCCACCTTTTCTTCGCTTTTTATATCAATAGAATGACATTGCCGATGAAGCTGGTAACAAGGCTTTTTTTCGGTAGTACAGGCGTCCTGTGACAATTTGTTCGTTAACAAGGGGAACTTTCTTATGAAGAGAGTACATGCTATTGTTTTTGCCTTATGGGAAGTGGGTATTTTGCCAGTGTTTTTTAAGTTCATCGTAAATCGCGTACGGTTGGGAATTTAAGTGTAGTCGCTAATGTTGAATTGCTTTTTCTTTTCACTGATAAACTGGGTTTTGTAGGCAATGTCTTGTTCTATCATAGATTTTAAGCATATTGATTCTATGCGTTGTTATTTTTTTAACACGCAAAACATTTTATTTGCTCTTTCATATTCGGCTTTCGGATGGTAACGCTAGCTAAATACAAAGGGTTTCGGTTTTGTGGCAGGTACGGTTGTTGTGTAAGGATTTTCGGTCTCCTTTATGAAGGTTGTTGAATGCTGGTCGAGTCGATTATGGAATCCTGGTGTAGCAGTGCTAAGGAGATCTTCATTACAAACAGTCTCCAGGTTTTGTGCATTAGTGGCAGCCAGGCGATCCCAAACGAGTTTAGTACCAATTTCACAATTCCGGAAAGATGGAAAGTTTGGCGGGTCAGGGGCGAGTTTTAACTAACACGTTGCTCGTACTGGGTGGCAACACTCCCACTGCACTGCCCACCGCTTATCAATGTAATGTAGCTTTTCTGCGCATAACTTTTATGTTTCTGTCATTTAGCAATTTTGGTAGTTTGCAATGTTTTAACTTTTAAGCTTTTTATTTACTGCCTATTCTTTTTCGACGGCAGGGCGTGTTGCGAAATATAACTTCTATATTGCTGAGATATCTGCAAAACTGCCATGAGCAAAAGGGCAAAAGATCGATAGAACTAGTTGAGAGACAGCCGAAGCGAAGGATCCGCATGGTGTGGTGGGGAACGCGTTACTCCCCGGAAGGGACAATAGCGCGCGTTCGTTCCCCAGCGCAGACACCTGCGGTCCGGAGTTTTGCAAGTATCTCAGCATTATAGAAGTTTTAACTTTTATTTGCTATCTATTCTTCTATTCTATTTGCCGTTCATGATATGTTGTTGTGTGAAATACAAGCACAAGGACGCTGAGGTACGACCAACACTCAAAATCTCAGGTGCACTTCAAACTGTGATTACCCTTTCGGCGAGCTCTCGCATAGCCCACTCCACCAACCGAGGGCCTTGCTTTGCCCGAACTTAAAACGTCATTTCTACTGCGGCTTCAGCTTAACTGGGTTCAACGCCGATCAACTTCCGAGATCATTCTCGTTGACACGCGATTGCGAATATGACCGTTAGGTTTAAAAAATTGCCTGAGAGAAAGACAAAGCAAGAGCCCCTAGTTGATGCAGTGGACAATACGTGACCTCGCCGAAAGGGTAATCGTGGGTTCGAAGAGCACCGAAGGCCCTGGGTTTTGCTCATATTTTAGCATCCTTTTGGTAGTTTATTTTTTTTTTTGTGTTCTATGTTAAGGATGCTATTAGTAATGAAGTTTTCACTGTTTTAGTACGATTATACCTTCGATTGGACTATGCTTAAGCAAAAGGCATCACAATCGCAGAATACGATGCTTCAGCCCGGCGCTAGTGGTTCCCAACAGCCGATGCCGCTGCCCAATGCTCCTCCGCCGCAGCAGTAATTCTTTTCGCATCAGTTGTTGTTAGTGGATTTTTCCACGTAAAACCCACTATCCCTTATTTCAATGTGTTGGTATTGTATTACCTATAACACACCATTTTTCGTGGACATGGAACACTACCATCAAAATGAAATGTTCTATTAGGTTTTTTTTTATTCGTCATCGTTCCAGATCCCGTTCAATATGTTTTATTGTTTGTGCTGTTTTTTGCTAAGAGTTTTCGGCTCTGCAAATTGCTGTTCGCGTGGTGCGAATTTTGAAAGTAGTTGAACACGCTCTAAACTCTCGTGCTTTTCAACTACTATGATTTGTAAATTGGAGTCATCCAGTTTCATTGTAGTTTTTTTTTTGCCAACAGTCGATGACATCCAATGAAAATTAGTCAGTTTTGCGTCCGAGCACTACTATTTTGTCTCTATTTTTGATGATGTCCAATTGGGTTTAGTTCCGATAAAGACGTGCTTCATTTTATTTGTTCAAACATCAAACATATTGCTAAGAGGATTGGAAATAAAGGATAGAAAGGATAAAGGATAAAGCTGTCGGTGTTGATCAATCCCTGAGGCATGCGCCATGCATTCGACTTCATTAAGCATCGTTAGAGGTGATTGAATGTCTATCTGGCTTTTACAATGACTCCTGGTGACCTACCGATGTATCGAGCCATTGCTGCTACCCTCCCAGACAGGTCTGGTACCAATTTGCCGACCTCGGGGGTATGGAGGGCTTGGTGAGCCTATGCTGCGAGGTCGACCTCATGTGTATTACAGAGGCTTCTAACCAGTGCGCTACACGCGCCATTACCGCCTAAATACCTTTTGTAAAAAGTACAAGCCAAAAAAAAATACAGCGTTTAAGCTCGTCTACATTTCTTTTATACAAAAATGGCGATAAAATGTTTGTCCTTCCTGGGTGTTTTATGCGTCGTCTTCAGAAATCTTCCCAAGTGTATAGGGAATATTCTACATCAACTTGAATCTACCAAAGACAGTTTCCTTGAAGAATAAATGCGTTTTACTAAAAATTCAGACTAGCTTTGCGGCATATCGAAACCTGACGAGAACTGGGCATTCGACTTCATTCAAGATGAGACGCGACCTCTATAGGAATTATAGCTAATGGGACATAGAACAAAGTGCGACCACTACGGTGGTCGTTTTCTTTCAGATGATTTATTTAAGCGTACAGAACCTTTTTCTGTACTCATAATCAATCGGTAGCTTGTCCAAAATGTGTTTTGTCGAGCCGCGGACGCGAAAAGCTGTCGTTTGCACTCAGAAAATACAAGAAACCTTTGGTCGAACGAGTTTGTTGACTGTCAATTCAACTCGTACTTGATTTTTATTCCTATTCCCATCGCTATAATAAATCATAGTTATCGTATAGATCGGGCGTATAGATAGGAGAATACAGAAATAGGCTCAGCATGAACTGGAAAACACTTTCAAGTGCTGATAGCAGTGTTAACGGTTAAGCAAAGTAACAGTAAATGAAAGCGTGGTACGAAGATATATAGATGGAGGTGTGAGAAGGTGAGAAATGCTGGGATCCACACAGTAGACGTGAAGACGGGTCGTATAAAAAAAGAAATAGTAGCATACACACCATTCATACCAAAATAGCGATAGAGCAAGATCTCCTCTTTAATTCCTTCATGTTTTCAATTCAAGTCCTATAGTTATTGAAAAGTTATTGTCCATTGGTGGAAAACCAGCATCTCCCGAACGGCTGACACCTAGGTATCGTCACCAATGTATCAATGTATTGTGTAGGTTAATAAATGCATATCTGGTTCATTCAGATTTTCTGGGGCTCAGCGATATGTCAAATCAGTGGCTCTATCCTTCTAGACAAATCTGGCATCAAACTGCCGACTTCGGTTGGATGACAGGATCCGCCAGCTTGCGTATGGTTGAAGGAATGACTGTGCTCACACTATCTTTAAAAGCTGCGCTACTCGTTCTGCTCTGGTCAGATACTTACCTAACTTGATACTTGGACGGTCCGTCTTCACAAGCTGTGCGGAGCCAATCACATATGCCATTCGTTCCTTTCTCTCGTAGTCCATGGTGGTGGTCGTGGTGCCGCACTGCAGTGGATAATGAAGTCACTCGATTGGGATGAGAAAGGCATACGTATTGATGGAAAATTCCTATCAGACCTTCATTTTGTCGACGAGATCGTCGTCTTCTCAAGAATAGCGAAGCAGAGGTGATGATCAACGAGCTCAACGAAGTGGGGAAAAAGATCGGACTTCGCATAAATCGAAAGAAGACCCAGTTCATGAAAAATCCATGGAGCGAAGGCGAAAAAATTGAATTGGTGAGCTTTAAAAAAGCTTAGAAACTTAGCTCTGGTCAGATGGCAACTATAAGTCAGTTCCATCCAAGCATTTGAATATATCGCCTTCATGTAATTTTTTTAAATATCGATAAGTTATAATAACATAAAGTAGGGGATAGTCAAATATTACATATCTGATTTGCTAACTAAAGGTATCCATAAGATCAAATTGCTCAGCTACGAGACGAAATCCATCCTTAGTAACATATGTGAACAGTGGTGTCCGGGTGTTTCAACTCTCTAAAAAGTGGGATTTGAAGGAATCGACTGTTTAACAAAACGATTAAACGCTGGCTGGTAGGAATTCAATAACGTTTTACGAACCTCCTCAAACACACTTTTTACAAATGGAGATATAATACTTGGATAGTCTTAACCCTTTTATTTACTGCCTTTTTCTTTTCAATATCAATAGAACTAGCTGAGAGACAGACAAAACGAAGGACCCGTATGGTGTGGTGGTGAAGTGCGCTACTCCCCGGTAAGGACAATAGCGCGCGTTCGTTCCCCACCGCATACACCTGCAGTCCGGAGTTTTGCAAATATCTCAGCATTACATACGAGTTAATACTTGGATACTTGTATATTTGAACGGCCCGTCGTCACTGGTTGTGCGGGTCCCAGCATAATTCCTAATTTTTCGGAGTTTTACTGGTTTAGCCATTGCAATTCCCTGGAATCCCGAGGTCAGCCTGGCCAAAGTCTGCTCCAGGTCGCCACCACCATAAGCAATTTCCGTCCTTGTTGATCAGAGGGCTATTTACCACCATGCGACTTTGATACCAGGACGGTGGTGGATCGTGGTATTGGTTTACTCTTAGCTAGGTTTCCTGATGGAAGCGCCAGACTCCTCAGCTGAGGAGTCGCTGACGTGGTCATGAATCTCCCCGCTGTACATCGCCACTCGACACCCAGGAACACCTCAGCCACGATGAAGCGGTAAACCGTTGGGAGGAATGGAATTACAATAATTTGTTGAATAGGATAAAGGATAATGGAATAATTCGCTGAATAGGATGAAGTTGATAATTTCCTATATGACTGAGCTGACAGCTCAATCGTAGAGAAAATTACTATCGTCGCCGATATTTAAGATATTTAATGGAAGTCGGTTTTTAACATAAAATATGACGTTGATTAAAAGTTTATCCCTCAAATTATTAGATAATGGTTGCCAGAGAGCAAAATATACAAGATCCATTATGTCACATAACTACGTGGCTCTTGGCGATCTTTCGAGCGAGCGTTTCTCACAAAATATAGGATCCAAATAGAAACTGTTATGATTTCGATACGTGGATGGCTCATCTTAATTTCTATTCATTTCCTTATCCTGTAACAACCACTAATAGAGTTCAGAGGTCAGGTCATCTTCAGTAAATTCGCTTGCGGCTTTTAATTCAATCGTCTGTTCTCCTTGACGATATTGTATTATAGGTGCTGGTCGTGAGTGGATTTCGCTGAACGATCGGCATAGTAGCATCGTGACGATTTTGTAGCTCAAGTGAATGTTTGCTATCCTGCCACTTGGCCTCTTTCTGACGGGCAGAGATTCCTGTGATGAGTAAGCAGAACGATCAGGGAAAATTTGATCGAGTCCAAGGAAAAGAATGTATCACGTAACATTCGTTATGTGAAAAGGTAAATGAATACAGTTCTTCATGGAATCGGTTACCAATCACTTTGTATTGTTTTTTGTTTCCAATTTTTTCTGTAAGAACTTCTCGAATGACATAATTGTTTTATTAAAGTACTAGCATCAAATCCCTACCAAAATGTTTCATTAGAGACATTACTTTACACTTTATAAATACATACATCTGAACTGAAAAGAGATGCAATGGGACCTATACCGTTTTTTTCATCTTTTCGATGCCATTAAGATGGACATTATGCCAGCTGTAGAAGACAAGAAAACAATGACGGATGATTTAAAGTTGTTATTTTAAGCACTTTTCATTCACCTATGGTATTTTAGATATGTCCTTCCTTAACATCATCGATAGAGCTAAACGAAATTCTAGTCTTAACTTTACAACGAGAAACAGCTTACTATGAGTAATAGAGTAATAGAGTAATGTGTTAGTAAGATAATTAGTCAGTGATTTAAATTTCGGAAGAAAATACGTAAGATTGCTGATATCTCAGAAACATGGAACAATTCAATTACGATTCTCGATGTGTGTATGTGTATGTGTATGTGTATGTGTGTATGTTTGTGTGTGTACTGTGTGTATGTTTGTGTTTGTGTGTATATGCCTACATGTGTTATATATGCCTGTGTTGTGTTATATGTGTATATATGCATTAGNTATGTGTATGTGTATGTGTATGTGTATGTGTATGTGTATGTGTATGTGTATGTGTATGTGTATGTGTATGTGTATGTGTATGTGTATGTGTATGTGTATGTGTATGTGTATGTGTGTATGTTTGTGTGTGTACTGTGTGTATGTTTGTGTTTGTGTGTATATGCCTACATGTGTTATATATGCCTGTGTTGTGTTATATGTGTATATATGCATTAGCGATCCGATTTTTGAGTGTCAAGTTCGTGCACGTTGTCCCAATGTTGGTTCGCCTCATTTGCGGGTTTCAGAATACTCTGACCAACTGCATCGACAGCATGTGTTATCTTCTGCATTTCTTCAACTTTGCCTACACTCATCTGTAATTTCATGTCGTTTAGCGTCACATTCCGAGCTACAACTATGGCTTATGAAAATTGTGCGCGAAAATTTTCGTTATCTGGACGTTTCCACAGTCGAAAGGGCTTCTACAACACACATATGGTCTTTGGTTCAATCCTGAGCCCAGCACAAAACAAGCTCGTCATCCGGCTGAAGTCAGCTTCGTTTGGTGCACGACTTGTCTGGGTGGATAACACACTGACTTAGCACATCAGCAGGCTTCTACAAGTCGTTGTATAGACCAATTATATATTCATTCATCTCTACGGTGCTCAATACAGTGAGTGGAGTGCACCGCGCATCTCTTCGGCTTTAATACGGAACAATTTATCCCTTGTTATTACTATTACTATCATTTTATTTTACATGAGCCAACACCACATGTGCGGATCCCAACACCTCTTGCATTTGACTCGTTTTCTCGCGTGCATATTCCATGAATGTTTTCGGTTTCGCGCATGGGTCTGCCTCTTGTTTGACGATTTTCGGTCATCTTTATGACAGCTGTTAAACGCTAGTTGAGTTCAATCCTACTCAAATCCTGAGTAGCCGCTCTAGAGCGTTCCCTAATCCTCACAGGCCGCCACTTTCTGTAGATTGCCAGAATCTAGCTGATCCCAGACAGTCTGCTATCGTCATTCCAACAGCGGATGAATGAGGGCTTTATTGGCTCTGGCGTAGTCGAACGGAAGTCTTGCGCCTATTAAGTGCGCATCATTATCACTGTGCCACACTACTCAGGAGCGCATGTGGCGCCGTGGTTGGAGGCTCCACTGCGACATACACGTGGAATGGATTACCGCGCCCATGGCCCCTCTATCCCTCCGGGTTTGACAAATTGGTACCAGAATTGTCTGGGAAGATAGCAGCATTGGCTCGATACATCGGTAGGCCACTGCGAGTCATTGTAAAGGCCAGATGTGCATTCAATCACCTCCGACAACACTTAATGAAGTCAAATGCACGGCGCATCCCTTAGGGATTGATCAACACCGAGACCTTTACACTACTCAGAGAAGATTGTGAGACGAAGGCTATTAGGCCACCGTCGACAAAACAAATCGCGTTTATATTTGTTAACATCGAACCATGTACCTTTCATTTCCGCTTCTCAAGCCATCATTAGTGGAGTATATACCATGGTGCTTTTAATTAGATATGAAAACTTTGTAGATATCTGCCAAGATGGACCACGCATCTACCTCAGAGAGATTTCATGCCGTTTAGTCGCGAGGCATAAGTGGATCCAGGGTATGGACTCTGTTGCTGCTGCGCCTAATTGGCATATGCATACATTCTGTGTTTACGCATATGTATTCATTCATGTGGGTATGGGTGCGCTCTCGTTTATACAGATTGTGTTCTAAAAGTCTATTCGGCCAAAAGCCTCTAATCAAGTGACAGAAAAGTATATGGACGGTTAGGAGTCGCCTCCAACAAATGAACTTCTCGATAACACTGGAAAAGTCCGACGAGCTACTCGTGATACCCAGCACTATATTCAGAGCTCAACGAGCTATACGCGCGTAACAAACAACAAACATTGTAAAATAAGTTTACTTCATTCCCCTGAACCCGAAGGCAAGGTACGGCGCCATTGGACAGGCTCAGACGGTAACACACCACCCATTCAATTTTATCTTTGACACCGTAGAAGAACCGTTCCTAGGAACACGAAAGTGGGTGGAGAAGACGGCGGTGATGGCTTTCTCGTCAACACGAGGTTGCTCAAAGACATCGATTTATTCGAACAGGTATCGACCCAAATCGGACGTTTTTAAGAGATATGGAACAACATCTGCTTTGAGTCTTCGTCGTTTACGTACCGACATCAAGGTATCACAGAGAGGAAGTTGAAGTCTATTTGAACTTGAAGACGTTGCACAGAAAAGACACATTTTCTGAGGTCATCACTGGAATTTTAATGAAAAGGTTGAATAAGGACAACGTCTGAAAACGTCGCATTGGGACCCACTGGATTAGAATGGAACGAGCAGGGTGACCAGTTGTCTGAGTTTATCATGGCGACCAAGACCATTCATTGGTAGCTCTCAATTCCAGAATACCCACTATCAATGCTAGACGTGGGAGTCCTCCACTGGAGAGTACAATAACTAAATATCACAGTAAATCAAACGCTTCGTCTAATGATGTCGCCGTTGCCCCAAAATTCTACACGGGATCAGACTATCGCCCGCTTTGGGCAAGATTTCATTTTACGCGGAAAGAAGAAAAGCCACACAATTCAAAAAACGAATTTCCAAAACCACCATAAGCCGAAATTTGTTCAGTTGATTAGTGGGCCGTCGGGAGGATGCTATTCTTGTTTACATCGGCGAGGAAGTTACTCGGCTCACTCAAGATCTTCACATCAGCGCTATGAAAGCTGAGAGTTCGAAAGTCACCAAGAGACGTCTGTCTCCAGAAACACTCGAGCTGATACGCCAATATGAAATCGAATGAGCTACAGCCAACCGCGAACTAGCGTCCGAGCTTGCAAAACAGTGCAGACAGACGATAAAAGATCTTAAAGACACAAGAGCAGCAGTAATGGTCGAAGCTATAGAGGCTAGGTATTTACAAAGCCCACCGAAGCTTCGCATATAACAAAACCAACGTGATTGCATTCTAACTCCCAAAAGGAACACTAACAGCTTCCAGAAAGCCAATGGGAAAAATGATTCACGATTACTACTCAGATTCCTTCGATAGCCACGTCCATCTTCCGTCATATGAAATAAAGGAGGATGGATATGTTGTAGATGTTGTAGCACCGGTTCTCTCTTCCAAAATCCGACGTGCCATTTCGTCGGTGAGAAATCGAGCAGCACCAGGTCCGGATAGAATAAGGTCAGAACACCTGAAGAACTTTCCGCCAGTCCTCGTAAACACACTGGCTCGGCTCTTCACACGTTACCTTTCTGAATTCAAGGTCCCTACTCAGTGGAAGACCAGCAGAACCGTATTATTGTTCAAGAAGGGTGACCTACACGATATAGGCAACTATCGCCCAATGTGCTTGCTGCCTATCGTCTACGAACTTTTCACTCATCCTTCATCCTAAACGGAATTGACAGAACAGTGGATAAAGGACAGACATGTGAGCAAGCAAAGTTTCGAAGGGGATTTAGTACGATGGACCACATCCACACGATAACAAGACCCAGTAATGTTTCGCGAGACTACAAGAGACCGCGCTGTCTTACTTTTATCGGTTTAAGGAGAGATTTTGACTTAGTCGAGATAGAAGCAGTCATGAAAGCCCTCGAGAGCCAGGAATTCCGTACTCAGTATATAAAGGTTCCTCGAGGAATATATTAAAATTTCACCACCAAAATATCATCATTCTACAGCGATATTAACATCGACGTGAAAAGAGGGGTTAACCTAAGCGGTAGCATCTCGCCAAAATTATTTACCGCCACCGTCGAGAACGTCGTTCGAACACTGGAATAGGAAAACACGGGGTTGAAAATAGATAGAGGGCAATCACACCAGTTTGGCTTTGCTGATGAAATCGTTTTTATAATATCAAAACACTAACAAGCGGAACGAATGCTTGCCGACTTTAATAAAATCTGTGGAAAGACTAGTCCTCGACTAAATCCCAGAAAAACGGTGCACATGAAGAGTGCATTGGCTACATACGCCCCATTCACGCTTAACGAATGCTCCAGTTATATCTAGCTAGGTCGAGAAACCAACATAATGGACGACATAGCTCCAAAGTTTGACAGGAGAAGGCAAGCGGGTTAGAGAGCTTTCAAGAGTATCGAGCATATAGTAAAGAAAACAAAGAATATCCGACTCCGTGCCCACCCTTTTGACTCTACGATTTTTCCTGCCCTAATGTATGTGAGTAGCCTGGCGGGTAGGCAAACAGGTTGAAAGATCACTGAGCGTTATTAAAGCCGCAGTCGAATGGTGACACTAGGAGTATCCCGTGTCACGCGGGTGAAAGAAGAAATCCGAAGCTCCCAGGTCCCACGTCAGCGACCAAAAATCAAAGACCCCTTCTGTGAACTAAACTGTCGAAGATGAGGTGAGCCGAACACGTATTGCTCATGAACGACAACCGATGGCGGAGTGCCGTTGGTGAGTGGATTCCTCTAGATGTCAAACCCACTGCCGTAAGACCATCGACTCGGTGATCAAGGTTCTTCGGCAAAAGCTTGGGAGAAAGATGTGATGCTTAACTGGTCCCTATACCGAGCAGAACCCACTGGGCTACTCTTGCACGCGACAGGGAAAAGTGGAAGATTGACTGGCACCCGCTCGGAACACCTGAAGGTCGACGGACAACAGGTGGCGGGCAAAATTACAGCACGGAAGAGTCATTTTCAACATACTTACCTCTCTAAAGGGATAAAGGATGAAGCTCTCGGCATTGATCAATCCCTTAGGGATGCGCCAAGCATTCGACTTTACTAGGCATCGTTGAAGGTGGTTGGATGCACATGTGGCCTTTACAATGACTCGTAGTGGCCTACCGATTTATCGAGGCAGTGCTGCTATCTTTCTAGACAGGTTTGGTTTTACTTTGCCAATCCCGGAGGAATGGAAGGCTTAATAATCCACGGGCGCAGAGATCGGCCACATGTGTGTGGCTGCAGGGCGCCTGCGACCACTGCGCCAAACGCGCCCCCGCTTACTTCTGTAAGCAACTGTTATCTTATTTATCAATGAACTCGATTACGCAGTAGTAAATTCTCTACTTGACACTGTCGCACATCGAAGCTGAACAGGTGAATTCTCTTGTTCAAGAACCATGAAAGTTTTTGCACTCGTGGAGGCAGGGATGAATATTGCTGTTTACTAAGGAATAAACAAGATCAGCCGTACGGTGATATTTCATTCTGAACCAACGTGAGCCTCACGTCAAGTACGAATACTTTTCGGATCTGGGGGGATTTTCTTTTTGTTCGTTTATTCTGTCGCATGTATTACTTTCCATTCTTTTTGAAATCACTCCTTAGCTACTCGAACGCAGTTTGTGATTGGTGTCGATGAGAAAAAAATTCCTCTCTTCATTTACTAATTTACAATGAACCTTCCTACGAACGAACTCATTGACTGGTAGTTTGACTAGTACTTGCTTATTTGATACTTGAATGGCCCATCCTCACTGGTTGTGCGGGCCCCAGCATAATCTCCATTTCGGAGATTTGCTTGTTAAGCCATTGTCGTTCTTTGGAATACCGAGGTCAGCCAAACCAAAGTCTGCTCCAAGTGTTCGCCACCACAAGGAGTCGCAGCCCTTGTGGATTAGAGGAGGATTTGCCATCATGCGGTTGACTCCTAGCTAAGCGTCCTGATGGAAATACCGTACTCCTTCTCAGCTTGGGAGACCCTGCCGGGGAGACGAATCTCCCTGCTGTACATCTCAACCCGACACCTAGGAACACCTACCGACCGCGATAAAGCGGTAAACCGTTTGGAAGATTTGACCAGTAACTGATTGTTATTTTATCCAAATCGTTATAGTAAATCATAGTAAGATACGGAAATACCCTCAATGTAAGCTGAAAAACACTTCCAAATGCGAACAGCAATGAATAGTGATTCCATAGATAACACCATGCACACCCTCAGTGCAATAAAGAACAGTCTCTTCCATGGTTCTGTCGTACTCCAACCCCTTAATTCATTTACTCATCGAAAAATCTTCATCTATTGACAAAATCCAGCCATTCCGTACCCTACATGAATTGAGCGTTGTCACCAATGTGTCAAAAACCATCACATTCATGTCTGTTGGCAACGCTCCACGTAGCCTCGTGACTAATGGACCCAAATCGCTTCAAATAAGTGAAGTCTACGGTAACATACACACTCACTTGGACACTTGGATGGCCCCCACTTACAAGCTGTCCGGACTCCAGAACATTTTCCATTCGTTCGTTTTCTTGGCAAATTTACGGTAACGGAACTAGTACTCAAAAAGCCGGCTTTCTATAAACCTCGGCACAAACAGTTGATAAATTTAGATTTTATGATCTTCATAGTCACTATGATTATTACGATCTTTGCAATTATTATGATTACTATGATCTTTATATGATCTTATAAACTGATCTTTCTAAGCTGATGCGTGGTTGGTATAGGTCTTCGTCGCCGTTGTCGTTGTTGTTGGTGTTGTTGGTCAATGGCTGACGTTTTGGCGATTTCACCTTCCTCAAAGGCTGGATGTACTTTGTACAAGAATAGTTTAATTATTCGATGGAAAAAAACGGTCTTGAAAATTATATGGCGATTATTGATCTCCTACCCAATACCCTGCACGTCAGTTAGTTTGCAGTCGCCTCTATGAACATTCGCTCAGCTCAGAAAACTGTATGATCTGTACCTAGGATTGACTTTCTATTAACCTCGGCATTGGAATATGTATGATCTGTCTTAAGGGGCAAAACGGGTACCACTGCGTTGAGGCACAATATTCTTGATCTCAGGCAAGTCATGCGGTGAGGAATATATTACGGAAATGGGTAGACCGCTTCGTGTCCACATAAAAGAACATCTAGATGGGTAAGCTAAAATCCGTTTAAACACCCCTCTAGATACGCATAGGGCACAAAAGCACAACGGCGACGATTTTGAAGTGAATGTGCGGATCCTAGCGCAGGAATCAAAAACATCAACGCGCAAAACTCTTGAGGCGTTTTGGATAAATTTCAAAAATCCAAAGATGAACCGGAAAGACGAATGCCTCACTGTTACACGTGACCTGGCGCCATATTTCAAAATGATATTTTGACCCCGGGGTGTGCTTTGTTCGCGACCCCACGTGAACAACGCGTGGGCCAGTCCGACTCTCAACATCACAGTGAGTAGTTTTTGGTCGATATGGCATTTACTTACATGTTAGATCTTCATTAAGACTTTGGTTTTTTTTCAACCGAATAGTTAAACTATTTTTGTACAAAATACGTCCAGGCTCTGAGAAAGGCGAAATCGCAGAAACGTCGGCCATCGATCCCAACAACAACGATAACGGAAACCTATACCAACCTCGCATCAGTTCAGCAAGATCAGTTTATAAAATCTAAAAAATAAATAGAACTAGATTATTTTATTTTTCGTGGAACCACTTCTTATTTTTCCTCACACGAGATGTGCCTTTGACTCAATGCATATGCTATAGTCCACTATCAGGTGTGTATCGCTTTTCGTGCACCTTTAAACCGTGATTTGTTGTTCTTCTAGCTTGAGCACATCGGTAAGTAGGCTATTGAACATCCCATGATTTGTAGGTTAATTAACAATCCAGCACCTGTCCTTTAGGGTTGGATGAAGAATATCCCACTCACCACACTATCTGATGCAAGAACTGAATTCAATTCATCGATTAGAGAACGTTCCGGACTAAAAATATTGTCTGTTGATTACTTTTCTAAACGTAGTTGTCTTCGACATAATGTATTAGGTCGGTGCATATAAAGTGTCAGCTTTTATTGTTTTAATTTTCTCTGTGATTTTCTAAATAAAAAGTTTGTTCTTTATGTATGTTTATTAAACGCAAAGTCTGCCTTTCTACATCTAGTATTGATTTTTCGAGATTTATTATTTTAACATTTTTATAGGGTTTAACTTTAGTTTCCTCTCAACCGTTTACCGCCTCATCATGGCTGGGAGGTGTTCCTGGGTGTCGGACTGCGATGCACAGCGGAGGATTCATTCCCTGGTAGGGTCTCCTTAGCTGAGAAGAAGTCCGGCGTTTCCATAAGATAGCCTAGCTAAGAGCAAACCAATACCAGGATCCACCATCGTTCTGGTATCAAAATCGTATGGAAGCTAATCCTCCTCTGATCGACGCTGCGACTGCCTGTGGTGGTGAAGACCTGGGGCAGATTTTGGCCAGGCTGGCCTCAGCATTCCAGGGAACTATAATGGAATAGCCAGCAAATCTCCGAAAAATGTAGATTATGCTGGGACCCGCACACGCAGTGAAGACGGGCCATTCAAGTATCAGTGGAGGAAGTATAAAGTGGAAGTACCAGTAATCGATCTCCGGCCACTACTCTACTGTAGGTATATAGATCATCGTTTTGTCATCTGCTCCACACAAGAGGAGATGGACAAATGCTTTGAGTTACTGAACGAACAGTCAAAGTACATAAAATTCACCCGTGAGAAACCGAATGAAAATTGGCTTCCATTTCTAAACGTTCAAATGAACCTATCCGAAAACGGCTACATGACAAAATGGTATCGAGAGCCAAACAGTAAAAATATAGCTGTTCATTACTTTTCCTCTCATCTCTCATACACTAAAAGGGCGCTTATAAGAAATATGTTTCGAACCGCCGCCAGCGTTTGCACAGGTAGAGAGTAGAGAGAAGAATCCTCGAAACTGGCAAGACGACTCTAGCGATAGAAAGGTCCCGTTTATCTTAACCTTCGTCTCAAATGATATAAGTGCAACTATAACACGCTGTTTAAGAAGGGCCGGTCTAGAGAATTCGGTAACGATAATTGAAATGCCACCGAGTAATTTTAGGCGCCAGCTAGTTCGCAACCGCCTATATGACCGTTTGTGTATAACGAAGAACTGCATAATTTGCCCTAACGGTAAAGACGGCGATTGCATGAGTTCGGGTACAGTCTATCTGATCTCTTGTAAAGCGTGCGGGGACGAATACGTTGGCGAAGGGTAGACAGACCGCTCTGGGTCTGGATCATTGTTGTCAGCTTTTTGAATCCAGGCGAAGCGATTACGGTAGAGAAGTGTTGCCAACAAATCCACGAAATGCAACGTAAACTCTGACAACAATGAGCGGCATTAGTCAATAGAAAAAGATCAATTCTTCTCCACGACAATGCCCGACCTCACGTTGGGAGACCAGCTCTTCAGAAGTCGAACGAGTTCGGCTACGAAACTTTGCCTCATCCGCCGTATCAGCAGACCTATCACCTACCGTCTATCACTTCTTCAAGCACCTTGACAAATTCCTTGGCCAGAAATGCCTCACCAACCACGATGATGAAAAAAATACCTTCAACGAGCTTATCACTTCCAGAACTCCAAAATTTTATGAAGTGTTAAACTCGTTTTCTGTTGGAAAAAATGTGTTTAAGTTAATGATCTTTATTTCGATTAATGGAATTTAGTATGAAAAAGTTATGGTCGTTTAAAGTTTACATTTGAAATCAGACATTTGATGTGTTACAGTTTAATAGAACGGTGGAGCTGATAACACTGTAAACAAGACGAACATTAATATGGAGTAATATAGTTCAAAAACGTCCAGAAAAAAACGAAGTAGTCGTGAAATCTCAATGCAACACATTGTCGACATTGTGAGTCGAATATGCTTCACTCGCATTTTCACATATTTGGAATTTTGCGTTTGTATTCGCTACGTTTTTACATACTACCTCTTCTTTGACTTATATAAATAATTGCATTTATTTTAATTCTGTTTGTTATCGGAATTTGAAAATTTGTAGAAGCAAAGAATGAAGGAAAACATATTTTGAAAAATGCACTCTGCCGTCAGCATGTCAAAATAAGGAGAACGACTGTTCTCAGATGTGATTTAGAGGATTTCAAGCTGCATGGGGAAATTCCTACGGTTATGAAAAGGACTGCGAAAAATCTTACCACTGCGTTCTGTCTATTGACTTGCTTTTTCTAAAAATCGTACAAGTAATGAAAATCGTGGAAAATAACTCAAAGCTCATAGTTGTTAATTGCAGACGTACTTGTTTTCGAGCTTCTTTTTTCTTTCTGCAACCTATAAGTGTAGATATTAGTAATAAGGAACTATTGGACAATTTTCGTTACCATTTTAAACAATACAACACTTATTTTCTTAAATGTAACACTTAGTAGTGTTGATAAAAATTTAAGGGACGCGAGTAGCGCCGTGGTCAGAGCAGCGCTGCAATGCACATGGGATCGACTTCGCACCCAGGCCCACCAAGTTTTCTATCCCTTCGGGATCGGCAAATTGGTACCAGACCTGTCTGCTGAGAGTCACTGTATAGGCAGGATATGGATTCAATCACCTTTAACGATGTTTAATGAGGTTGAATGCATAGCGCATTCCTCACGTCAACGCCGAGGTCTTTATCCTTTGCCCGTAAAATTTATAATTTTGAAAAAATATGTTTTTCATGTTTAATGTTTATCTGAATTACAATGAACTACTTCCTTGTAGTAAGATGTTCCCGTTTCGTTTAATTCTATTCAACTCAGCTACAGTCCAATTTGATCTGTCACTCATTAGTTTTAATGTCAAAAGAATTTAAAAGCTCTCAAAAACCTATGATCAGTGATAATCGAGAACCTGTTCTCGGATAATTATTGTGGGAATTCTTCATAGGAAATCAATGCTTATATTTTCAATGGATAGGCCTGTAGATATTCCGAAGGACGACAAGTTAAACGTGCTACTTACCTCTGATCTTAAAGCCGAATTGAGTTCTTCACTGTTTGATTTTTCAGGACTGAAAGACGACAGTATTAATTAGTAATGTTCTTCTTCCTCTAAAAATTTATCGGCTTACTTACCATTGTGTTCTTGCCTCTTTGTAGGTCCTTCTCCTGAAATGATCTCAAGAAAGTTTTTCATATAAAATTTTTCAAAGAAAAACTTAAAGAATCTGGTTTTGAGCTTTGGAAGCTGTTCCATTTTGCCTGTACACCTGAATTTCCCATCTTACGTTCTTGTGGATCGTTCCGTACAAACTGCACTGCTCCTTTCACGGCGACGGACTCTGGAGAAAGTCCTTGTTTCCAGGAATCGCATTGAAGTGCGAGTACAGCCGAGTGACAACCGCTTTCAAAAGTTATGTAGATATTCTTTTTCGACGATGTTCAAATCCTCGTTCTGATCACCTCAATATCTTTCTAGTTGATACGTCCTCAACTATTTGCATAATAAGACCATTTCTGCTTCTCTTTCGATTCATGTCCTGTTGAACTACAAATGGTTATATAAGCCGATGTTTCAACCGATATGATCCGATGCTGTAAGCATACGTCAGCTGTAAGTGAAAATACTGCCACGATTCAATGATTGAATGTTGGATATAGTTGAAGAGTTATGTCCATATCTCATCTGAATGCTTGTCAATTCATCGAAAAGACTTTCCCGTACGAAAAATCAGCATTTATTGGTGTGTCAAGCTATGTGACGGTTTCGCAAAGAAGTTTAGTGGTGTCTTATGCTGCTTTCCATCTCGTAGAGTGTTTTCCATTCGTCATTTTTCATCTTTTTGAACGTTCTAGAGAACCATGAAATGTGGCCTTTTTGGATTTAGTGTCTTGAGCCAGTTTCTTGTCATTAAGTAGGGTTTTATTCTTTTTATTCACAGATCTTATATCGATCAACTCCATGGAACGCAGTAGTTCGAGTTGGTTATCAGTACCCAACAATCACCAGTTCGAGATAGAGTTCTCGACTTTGTACGAATTTGCCACACAGGACTTCCTATTGTTTCCACAGTGCAGCTCTCAAACTCGGGTCATTGAACTGCTTATAGCAATAATAATGCTATAATGGGGACATGTCGATTTCAAAAAATGTAAACAAGAAGTGCAAACAGACAACAGAGCTAAGATAAGTCGATAAGCAAAAAGCTACACTGAAAATAAGAGAGTGGCGTCTGCAATATTCTGGTGATGTAATATGGGAAGGTTTTATACGGAACGCTTCTCATCCAAGAAAATTGAGGAGCAAATAGCTACGCGGGAGCAGACGAGACCAAATGGTTGATAATGAGAGTAGACTGCGTAATAATAGACTGGAGAAGTAAAATGATTGTAGCAAACAGTGGGGAATAACTAAGACATCGGCGATTGGAGCGGAAAAGGCAAAACCTACGAATGGTGTTAACGTTGCATATATAAATGGAGAGCTCGGCACTCGAATTTTGCTACGTGAAATTAGAAGGCAAGAAGAAGAAGACTGTAGAAGCACTACTTAAGCGAACTGAGTGTAGAATAATGACGCTTGTATGCCTTCCCTGATTGGCGGAGTGATGTTAAAGAATACTAGGATTATTTCTAAGCCGACTGCCATTTAACCTCTCGGTGCGATTACGAAGACGCCACATCAAGAAGAATAACTGTGGACCATTGACTCGGTTCATCGGCCCTGATGAAGACGAAGACATCGAAACACTAGCCGAAATAAACATTATTACCAACCTCGTGTAAGTTCAACAGTTTAAAAACTAGAGTTAACGATCAAATGGAGATTTGAGAAAGCTTCTCAATTAGTACACTCTGACTAAACTGCTTGTTTGAAGACAATGGAATAGCATGAAGTGCTGAGATACCTACAAAACTCCGGACCACAGGTGTATGCAGTGGGGAACGAACACGCGCTGTTGTCCTTACCGGGGAGCAGCGCACTTCACCACTACACCATCCGGGACCCGGATGTGAAATTGATTTCTAAGTGAATGAAAACTTTCGTTATTTTCTGGAGAATGTTCTTCATAGATTTATTCTTCTTGGACGCTTGGATTTCCTTCAGAGACATTCACTTGCACAAAGTGGCCAAATGACATTTTAATTCAATGTTTTTCATCAATAAGCAGACACGAGGTTGTTAATATAGAATTTATTAGAACACAATTGCTGACGTTTCGGCGGTTTCGCCTTCTTCAGAGCCGTTTATTTGTTGTAAGTATTTAAGTTAGTTGGTGGATAGCCGCCGCACAGAGTAATACATGGTCGATAACGACCATGTAACGAGAGTTATCCACCAACTAACTTAAATACTTACAACAAATAAACGGCTCTGAAGAAGGCGAAACCGCCGAAACGTCAGCAATTGTGTTCTAATAAATTCTATATTAACAACCTCGTGTCTGCTTATTGATGAAAAACATTGAATTATCAATTAATGCCGAGGTTAACAGAAAGTCGGTCATGGGAATGACATTTTAATGTTCAAGATCACCTTTCCTTAACAGAATGGCAGTAAACGAGATTCGTATCTACTTCGCTTTTGCAAAGCATGGTCGATCGTTATTTGGCTTTCTCATAAGAACTTTGCCACTCCTTAAATTTCTAATCGCAATTTTGCTTTTAGGGAAGGCAAACGAGGCAGCTTTCGTATAGCGGAAGATTTTTAGATTTGATGCGAAACGCCTAACAAAACAGATATTATCATAACTGAACTGATTACGACATTATGCCTTCCTGAAGTACAGACTTTTTCCAGATTTTTCTGGTCGTGTACTGTTTCGCGTTTTCCTTTGCAGAGTTTCTAAAATTTCTATCAGCAGTGCGAGGTGTGCTGCTTTTAAGTCGTGTCCATCTTCACCTAGGTAATATTAAGTCAGCTTCACATGTTTGATGTGCGCTTATGGATAAGCAGCAGACTTGATCCTGGCTGGGGACTGAACACTGCGCTGTTGTAAATCTCTGGGATAACGGTCACCATGTTGAGACTGTAAAACAGCTTAAACAGAGAATTCACTATTCGGCATTTACTACCTAGGAATTGTGATACATTATGTGTGAATGTAAATCGTTTTGCCTAGAACTCACTTCGCACTCTCATCTTCGGACTTCGTTCTTCTCGTTTTCGTTTTCGATTTTGGATGTACCGTGTTCCCTTTTTCTTTAGTATTTTTCTGCATGTTGTTAATTTTGGACTTTAACTTCTGTAAAGTGTTTTTCAAGAATCAGTGGCTCGCTTGAGCCCCGTCATTATTAAATTCTAAATGTCGTTCATTACGAAGAATCCATGCAATGCTTGTCTTATTTCGAAAAACTTGTTGTGAAAAAAAAACTGATAAAACACCGTTGTGTAAATTCTTAAGTACTGAGAAGAACCAACGACACCTCATCCAACGTTGTCTGTGTCTTATGCAACAGTTCGCAATTCGACGTCATTTGGTGGTTTTGGGTTGCCTTAATAATCAACTTCATGAGAACGAAGTCAACATAAACACTTTCAGTGAAAGGTGCTGATGTCGCCGAGTTCTGTCGGAAACGAAAGCGGATGAAGTGTTTCGTTTGTAGTAAAATCACGTCATAGCTAATGCTTTGACAGTACGGCTTTTCAACCTTCCGTTCATGGATGGACTCGTTTTTCGACAACTGGCGACAATTTGTCAATCACTAAAGTGTATCAGAACTGCCAGAAGCAAAACTTCACAGACTTTCCTCTGACTTATTACCGTATACTTTTTACACAGTATCCTTTCAAATGTTTGCAATGAAGACGTGCGGGGAATTGATATAATTTGTTGATTATCAGATTTTCCTCTCCTAACGGTTTACCGCCTCACCGTGGCTGGGAGGTGTTCCTGGGTGTCGGACTGCGATGTACAACGAGGAAACTCATACTCTGGCAGGATCACCCAAACTGAAAAGAAGTCCGGCGTTTTTGTCAGGAAGCCTAGCTAAGAGTAAACCAATGCCAGGATCCACCACCGCCCTGTTGCATTGTGGGAAATCCCCCTCTAATCCACAAGGGCTGCGACTGCGTGTGGTGATGACGACCTGGGGCAGACTTTGGCCAGGCTGACCTCGGGATTCCAGGGTATCCCAGTGGCTTGACCAGCAAATCTCCTAAAAATAGAGATTATGCTGAGGCCCGCACAACCAGTGAGGATGGGCCATTCAAGTATCAAATATCAAGTATTACATTTTCCACTAGGGTGCGGTAATTGTAAACATGACAATCGGACTCAATACGACGACGAAGACATCTGGTCGAAACCGCGGGAGATAGTAGACAACGACTCGGATTATTGGGTCTGAGGAAGACGAAGAAGTCGAAGCGTTACCCGAGTAAATGTTGGGCAATAACCTTGTGTTAGCATCATATGAATGAAACAAGGTACATTACAAACACGAATTGGTGACCAGTATCGTATCCCACTAGACGAAATCCCGTTCCCCATTTCCTTCCGTGTACGAAACATGAGACTTGAAGCAGAGAAGTCGGATAAACACATGTTAAACGTTCCAAAAAATCAGAACTTCACGATGTACACTGAAAATCGATGAAGGCAATGGTCAGCTCTGAAAAATACGCCAACGGATTACGTTCCTGCGAAGCGATGAAGACATGAACGGCAAGTTATGATCAAGCATTTCATGAGGACGGTTACCAAACAAAGAGCATACCGTGCTTGACGATATGCGTATGAAAAAGATAAGATGTATAAGTATAAAACCATCTAAGAAAGACAAGCAGTCCACTTACGTCCAAATTGGGAACATCATTCTCTTTTTTCTCTCCAGTTTTCGCTTCATTTTTTTTTGCTTTATCCACCTCTGGCTCTTCCGATTTTTTTGCGTCTGTTTCCTTCTTATTCTCATCCGTCCTTCCACCTTTTCCTTCCTTATTTAGCTAAACGATTTTCATGAATTTCTTACGTTACGATGTTAACACCACCGTTAACTGAGATTCCATAGATTTTTTCCATAGCGTTTGACAAAAAAGTATATAACCGCAATGATGCTGAGATATTTGCAAAACTCCAAGCCGCAGGTGTCTGCGGTGGGGAACGAACGCTCTATGGTCCTTCCCGTGGAGTAACGCGCTCACCACCACACCATGCGGGTCCATCGTTTCGCCTGTCTTTCAGAGAAATATATAATAACTTTATTCGCATACTCGCATTATTCGACATAGAGAGGATGCTTCTTGTGATGATGTCAGATTCAGGTGTTGACGCTCTACAACATGATTGATCGCGGCACACAGATTTCAGAGAGGGAGTCCAGACTGACTTCTTTCCATATGCGATTTCAGAAACTTGTACTAGGAAGTCGTAGGTTGGAAGAAATAAGAGAGCTTTTCTGCTACCAGTACTACAACACAGATGGAAGAGATTCCACACTCATTCGACATTGATGCTAGAAGAATGTCATTTCGCGCCAATCCCAACGGCGCTTCTTTGGACTCTTTTGCACTGTTTTCAACAGTTTTGCCGCCTGTAACAGTGTGAATTTTATTTTCTTTTCTTACACGACCTGTCAACACATCCGATGTGCGGATCACTGCATTTCTTGCAAGTCATTCGTTTTCCTTTCATTCATAGTCCACGAAAGTGTTCGAACATATCGCAAGTTGTTTCGGGTGCTATTCGGAAATTTGATTTCCTTTGTGAATATGGCAGAATAATTCTTGGAAACGTGCCTGCTCAGACGTTCTGACGTGGATTGGCGGAGAGTGTTGGCGAGGCGGTTGAACCAGTATCTTCGTTTCTGATGGAATCCGTCACGTCACTAACCACTCCTATACGGAAAGGTTCTAATACATCGACGTCAACAAGGCATCGTCTTCAGTTTACGAGAATATTAGCAGTCGTCGGTTTTATCATACATAATTCTCATGTTAAAGAGCAATTATCTTTCTTCCTGAGAAATAAATTTCCGTGGTAGAACAGTACTGGTGGCAACAGCACGGCAAGACGGTTTTCATTGCCCGTCAATGTCGTATTCCAATTTTTCAGATCGTATAATCACTTTCGACGGTTCTTCCCATTTTGAAGGTGGATACTGTGACAACATGTTGATAGATCACTTTTTGTTGCTTATCGAGTCCTTGAAGTGAAGATAAGTTGCTTCTTCTTGCCAGCCCTATCGACAGTACAGGTTGATGATCACTAATTGATAACCATGATTCTTTTTAATGGAAGTTAAAAAATTGGGGAGCCAAACGAGCTGATAGGATCTACTGTAACGCAGGGATTGTAAGTATATCATACCATATGGTATCGATATTTCTTTATGGCGTCTGCATTTCACAAATAAGAGTTCTACATTAAGTCAACGTATTTCAATTTTAGGAACACTGCAGCGCCCTGCGCCTCGGGTTCACTAGGTCTTCCATAGCACTGGGTTTAGGAAACTGGTTCCATCCTTGAGGATGTAATGCTACTGACATGACACATTCGTACGCCACTGCAACTCATTGTATAGGCCAGATATGTATTGAACCAGCTCCACTATGCTTAATGAAGGTGAAGACAAGGCTCATGCCTTAGAAACTGATCAACGCTTAACGCTATATCTTTTGTCCTCTGACGGTTTCGTCACTCCTTGCTCCCAACTGGGCTGTCGTATAGAATTTCAATCGGCTAGGATTTAAAGAAAAGGTGAGGATCGAAGGCGTCTGAAAAGACTGTTCTGGTAGTGTAGGTGTAAGGAAAGGAGCGATTTACATCTATTCATTTTAATGCAAACATTTTATTAAAACGATGCTCAGTGTGTGGGTGCCAGGCTTCTGTACATCACTCAATTTCTTCCATAGAGTCACTAAATAGTTTTGTGATGTTCTTTCCACATTTTCACCAATCAGCAGCCCAGCTGGAGCGGAAGGTTTGCTGACTTGCCACTGGGCTCCTTGTAGGCATTCGGCGTTACTTGAACTAGGATGTTCTCTGCCGTACGTTAAACTTCGACATTCAGGAAAACGTAATAGAAATAAAAAAGCTAATTTGCTGTATTCTTGATGAGTGAACACGAGCTTTTTACGTTTTTCTTTAATAATGAAAACTGACGTTTCGGCGGATTTTGCCTTTTTCAGAGCCCCGAAAGGTCAGGTTCACTGCAGTCTACCCACCCAAACACCTCCATAACCAAAACAGAACAAAAAACGCAGAACGAAGATTTCAAACGCATTAGGAACAAAATAGCTTCTTCGCACACTCACCGCTTTCTATGAGTTTTACAATGAGTATTTCATGTAGAGACCAAACGAGCAGAGTTTACATGAATGGGTAATTTGCTCCTCTTACATTAAAATATCAATTAAATACTGTTTGAGATCACGCGTGATAACGAGGCATTCTTCGCTGTGGTTCATTTTTGGATTCTCGGAATCTATCCAAAATGCTTGAAAAGTTTTACGCGCTGAACTTTTAGATAGCTATGCGAGGATTATGACTTCTACTTCAAAATTTTCACCTTTATGTCTCTATGCCCTCTGCGCACCTAGTGGAATGTTTGCTTTAACTCTAAGTTTACGACTTGCAGTAACTGCCACGACCGACCGACCGACCGACCGACTGCCACCAAAGTCGGTCGTGGCAGTTACTGCAAGTTGTACCAGCAAGATACTTCCGACTTGTAAAAGAAGCGCTGTCACTTAGACAAAAGATCGTCTTAGCTCGACAGTCAATACACTTTCTCCGCCGCTGTCTAAAACATCAAGTCGTTCCGAACTTCATCAAACGAAGACGACTACACGACGTATGCGGTCTACCAGAGGACAGTCACCAAGTATTGGACGTCGAATTGCGAATACTACGCACTTGTCTACGAAGCCGACAAAACCAGATGTTCGCCAAGTGGAAGAAGTGCAAGACGAAGGAGAACTTTTGTGCTAAATATTTGGAGGACCACCTCTGGAGGAGAATAGTGAGCGGGCTCTGAAGAAGGCGAAATCCGCCGAAACGTCAGCTTAATCGTGAGCAAAGAATAGTAACACCTCGCGTTTGCTCAACAAAAATACGAAGAAAATCTAAGTTTACGACTAGGTGTTCTTTTATACGGATGCAGAGTAGTCTTTTTCCCACTTCGCCAATGTTTTCGTCCCCACCGCTTTATAAGAATTCAAACAAACCGTAACTCATGCAATTACCGTCTCTATCGTTAGGGCATATTATGCGGTTTTGCGTTGTATAGACGTACGTACAGGCGGTTGCGAACTAACTGGCGGCTTAGAGCGCTCGCACGGTGCTATTTCAGTCACTGCTACCAAATCCTTTAGAATGGTCGTTTTCGCTAGTCCACGCGGAACACTCAGTAGAACACTCACAGAAAGCGGTGAATGTGTGAAGAAGATATTTTGTCTCCAATACAATTAAAATCTTGGTTCCATGTTTTTTCTGTTTTGGTTATGGAAGTATTCGGTTGGGTAGCTTGCAGTCAATTTGATCACTTTAGGCCCTGAAGATTGCGAAATCCGCCGAAACGTCAGCTTTTTCGTCAACAAAGAATCAAGTAACAACTTCGTGTTTGCTGATCGAGAACACATTGAATTATTTAACAATTGCCAGGTTAACGGAAAGTCGGTCTTGGAAAAGAAACTGAATTTAAATGGGAAAAATTGTTGGGCGAACCTTTGCGCGTCTTTTGCCTTCTTTACAGTTCACAAGCAAGAACAGAGAGCCGATGTACACCATGAAATAGAGGAACAAGAAGTTCATCGAATGCAGCCGTCTTCCGACAGCGTCTGGTTTCAACTGATTCAGAAAAACATCATTGACCCCACTAAAGTTATCATGAAAATTGGTATCAGAATAGCGAAAGCTTACTGTAAACAGTGATCTATGGGGCACGTTTACTTATCCACCCTTCTCAATAACGTGTTCGATAACATTTCTTCTACACACTTAAACTTTAACTTCTACACAACTTTACAAACTTTTATCTCGATCTCTCTTCATACGAGCCGTCCATCTGATTAGGCACTCTTTCACTTTATTGTTCTCCTAGATTGTCCATGTCTTTTCTCTTCGACAGTTCTATCTTTGCTTTCGATCTACACACTCTAGGATCTGAAAAGTATTTGACATTACAATGTTTCAAGTTTTATTTACTGTCTATTCTTTTCTCATCGCGAGGCATTAGGTGAAATACAACCACAAGAATGCTGAGATATGAGCAAAACTCGGAACCTCAAGTGAGCTTCGAACTCGCGATTTCCTTTTCCTAAGCGCATAACAGTGAACCCCTAAAAACAGTAATCACGGCTTCGAGCCACACTTAAGGTTCCGAGTGTTGCTGATATCTCAGCATTCTTGTGGCTGCATATGAGATTTCTCGAATGAATAAACTATGCGGTACAGTTGTGGGCAACGATTCAAAAGAACTTCTATACGCTCTGTGGGCTATCTGACTCTCAACGTCGTTGGGATACAGTCTGTACTCCATCAGCATAAAATGGCTTAGATTAGCGAAGTTCTTATGAGACATGTCATACTGTATCAACCGTAATACGCCGCAAATATTAAAAGCAAAGTATGTTGAGCATGTCTGGAAAGTTTCCATTCGGATTCCGCAATTACTGTTTAGTGTTACGGACGTGAAATCACGGATTAGAATGTTGAAAAATGGTCTGCAGTTCTTTCGTCCACGTGTTTTCTTGCCTATCGCATAACACATAATTATTTTTATACGCTTCGTGATCGGGCAGCCGGTAACTACTGTACATCGATGGGTTTTAAAAGTTCTGCAGAAGCACGACTTTTCCTTAATAGGAGAACAAGAGCATATTTTTGTAATGGATGTCATAATTTGACTCCACTGTTCGTCAAGTCGTCTGTCATGTGCATACGAAAAAAACCACTTAGTAGGGGGCGCTTCCTGGAGGTACACCCGAAATACAACTACAATGATGCTGTGATATTCACAAAACTGGGACCCCATTCGCTACCTTTGAGCCCACAATTAGCTTTGCATGGGACTCGTCTACCCACTGTACCGCCTATGCTCTTGCTTTGCTTTTCTCTCAGCCAGTTTTTTATCTTAATGGTGCCATGACGACTAATCATCTCTCAAGGAAAGGATAACCGGTCCGGGTATTTCCTCGCAAGGAAGAAATAATAAGCAGTAAGTAAAATGCTGAAGATATCTCTGAGACTTCATTTTTCATAACTGATCTGACTGATCCATTTTTTCTATTAAGTACCTCAGTTGCGAAATATAACTTCTATAATGCTGAGATGTTTGCAAAACTCCGAAGCGCAAGTGTCTGCGGTAAGGAATGAACTCGCTATTATCCTTTCCGGAGAGTAACGCGTTCACCACCACACCATGTGGGTCCTTCGCTTCGCCTGTCTCTCAGCTAGTTCTATCGATCGCTGCCATCAGCAATCACCCGTCAGCGGGATTGATCTGGGGGGCCCAAATCGGCAATGAACCCAGTTAAGCTGAGGCTTAGTTATAATCACAATCTCAACCCTTTTATTTACTGCCTTTTTTTTTTTAATGGCAGAACTAGCTGAGAGACAGGCAAAACGAAGGACCCACATGGTATGGTGGTGAACGCGTTACTCCCCAGAAAGGACAATAACGCGTTCGTTCCCCATCGCAGACACCTGCGGTCCGCAACTCTACAAATATCTCAGCATCATTGAAGTTATATTTCGCAATATACCCTGCCATTAAAAAGAATGGGCAGAAAATGAAAAGGTTAAGATTGTCATTACACCTCAATTGTGTCTAACAAAGACAAATCCACGTTTCCATATCTTGTTTTTCTGTCCAATTTACAAACTACGTGGATTTGAAATATGGGCCTTACACTTCTGTCACCAAGTTTCTCATGTCGCTTTCGACCATTAGAAGTGTTGAGGCAAGGAACAAGAACACAGAGATTTTCGTCCTCCTCATTCTAGTCACCTTTTGCCATTACACAGCACATTAAAACAAGGATTTTTTTTACTTATAGTATTTTCAACCGGCTAGATCAATCAAAACTGAAAGTGAATGAGGGTTAACTCGTACGAAACATCATGAATCTCTCAACGCAGGTTTGTAAGATGGATTTGGCGCAACACTTCTCACGAATGGAGTCTGGTAAAAACCTTACGGTGTCTGGTGATAACAGCAAATATCAACTCCCAAAATCGGATGATCATACGAATTCCTGTGCCGTTTAAAACACGCCAAGCTCTTCTAACTAATCATTGCTGTTCTGCAATACTGTCACACTTGCTTTCATTCGTCGACAGCGATTTGAAATGCAGTCTTGACGCGTAACTTAGTGGCGACAAAACAAGCGTCATGAAGCTGATCACAAGTGCCAACATGAACGGCGGGCCGACAACACGAAGTATTAAGCGGTTAGCAAAGTCAATTAGAACTATGACTATCTCGCCACGTAAACAGATAACGAACAAATATTTTTAAACCACCTTCATTCACCCTTTTATTCTCTTTTTATTTCCTTATTTTCCTTTATATATTTATTTCATTACCTATATATTTATTTATTTTGTTTATTATTACTCTCTATTTATTTTATTTATTCTTCAACGAATGCACAACTTTCTTCACGGAATGTACAACATTTTCGGAAACGATTCTTAAGCAAGAAGAAATGTAAGTGATCCAGAAACGAGTAATGTGTTCTTAGAAAGATGATTAAAAACTCAAAATCGACAACGTTACTTGAATTATAACGTAAGATCTAGACTTCAACCGCAAAAGCCTCATTAGAACGAAAATTCACTAACTCAATAGTAAGGTTTCAATAGAGGCTTAGAACCGAAGAATTCCTTCAACAGCTCCACCATAGTTAGCACTTCTTCTCTGCTGGTAACCTGCTGAGCATCAGTGTCCAAAGCACCCATCTTATGGTGATTATTTGCAGCCTAAAACATAAAAGAAATATAGTTGAGAAACTATGCGAAATTTTAGTACTTATGACTACGAGACCCGATGCTTTGTCGTGTCTCATCGTGGTGGGGAATGTTCATGGGTGTCATGTTATGTTTAGTGGTGATTGCTGATCAGCAAAGCCATCCATATTGAAAAAAAATTCAATATTACCATCTGGTAACCCAGCTAAAGGCGAACCAATACAGGAAAGGCCGTCATTTGGAGGAAACTTAGTTGTAAATTGTCATATCTTCCCACGATTCAAAACGCCGTCAGCTGTCTGTGGCGACGACCTGGATACGGTTTGGCGTGAGTTTCACAAGATTCTAGGAAGAAATAAATTTGAGCAAAGAAATTTGCCGGTTATCTTCATGATGACGGGCTGTTAAATGTTTAAGTAAGGAAATGCAAGAAGTCTCTCTGCTCTTTGCATTACATTCTACGAATATCCACATAAACCTTTTTAATCATAGGGAATCGTGTCGGCCAAAGAGAATAGCATAAAACAAGAAAATTTGGAAAATCTGAAGTAATACGGACTTGTACGAAAATCTCAGTAGGCATGTTGTACTGGTTACTTAGTTTTGTAAGTACCTTGGAGTCCACCGTTACGGATGCTGAGCCATGGTACCACAAACAACCAGTGCTAGGCATCAAGATTGGAAGCGTCTTCGAATTTACCCCAGATCCTGGAAGTAGCAAATACAAAACTAAATTCGAATACACTGGAAGTAAAGAATAAAAAAAGATAAGGCCTTCAGAAATGATCAATTCTTGAGATAAGCGCCATGAATTCGACTCCATTTGTGACATCGAAGAACTGATTGAATGTATATTTCGCCAATATAATGGACTTGTGGAAATCTAACAATGTATCATGTCCGCGTTTTTTATCTTCTCTCCTGGTAATTCTTGTGTCAAAATGTCTAACCTCGAAGGGAAGTGGGATTGTTTTGTTCGTCGGATCGAACGAACTCCTCTAGGTATGGCAGGACACCTCTAACCCGACTGCATTACTTATTAGGAACAAGAAGAGAAATTATACAAAAAAACCACTGGAAATAGGTGAATGGTAGAACATGGTAAGATGTACACGACGATATTCAGTGAAGATTTTATCAAGGAATAGAATAGAAACCGTGTAACTCCTTTCTATTTCTATTTCAATTTTATATCGTCAAAAAGAGGCTAAAATTACAAATTAAGACTTAATAAAAACTCTTTCACGTCAATTTTAACGGACCAGCCATAATTTGTAGCCTATCTTCGGCCGCTTCTTGCATCTTCTTCAAACGACGGGCGCCATCCATGGCTGTTGCTGCTTGGCCACTGCAGAAAAGTGTCTAATCTATCTAATCTAATTAGCCAAATATGCAAGTCTTTACCAAATAGGACGTGTAGTAAATGAAAGTAGTAGCTAATGAACACCACTGTAAAACGTTTTGAAGTGCAAACTCAAATAAGAGAGTCCTACTTCCTTTTGTAGAATATATAATTCACTACCTTGTAAGAATCGCCTTGAAACCCAATTTGGCCGCTAGTTCGAGTGCTGTTTTCCAGTCTTTCACCAGATCAAACGCACGATGAAGAGTACAACGAAGCGGTCGAGCAGCTTGTATGAGTCGACAACAATTGGCTTCGTCCAAAGCTCCGCTACTGAAAAATCAGTGGAAGAAATCCGCGATTTCTCGAAAGCCAAAAAATTAGCATTCATAGCTTAACATGGTAAACAAGTAGATAGACTTTGCTTCTCAGTTCATATTCTTCTTGCAACTCACACATCTTCCAAACGTCAAGTTCGAAATGGGAACAGTTTTCAAAATCAGCTAAATATCTCTGCCATAGGTAGAGAATTAAGACCGCTCATTCATTGTCCAAGTTTCAGCTTCCCGAATGCGATCACGAAAAATCCCTTGCTTGTCCATAAAGAAATAAAGTGCACGATAAAATGGAGTACAACATCCATAAGTCTGAATTCAGAAAAAATGAACTTGATTGGTTGTTCCACTGGTTCCATTTATAACCTCCAGTGATGTGTTGTTTTCGTAACACCACTGTCAAATATCCTTTAGTGCTGTAAGGAGGAGCACAATACAGTTTGACTCTTCTATAAATATCCCTCATGTGTAAGCATTTGGAGTTATATTCCATATTTTATAACACTTTTCTAAATCTTTTCTATATGAACTGATTTCAAATAGTGTCCGGATCCGAGCACATCTTCCATTCGGTTCGTTGCCTTACATCCGAACTCCACATAGGTTTTCAGATTTGTGTGCGGGTTCGGTCGGCTTCAGCCTGAGGTTTTGTCCTCTTCATGAATGCCTTTGAATACTAGTCGATCATCTTTTTTGAAAATAGTCAGCTAAAGAGCTCCGAAGTTTTCACCACAAGTAGTTGACTGCTTTATGGATCATAAAAAACCTTTTTCCAGATCAACCTGGTACAGATCAGCAACAACGGAGGAATGATGGGGTTAGCTGACCCGATAAGAGGTCGGATCAAAGATTACTCGTAGTTTCTTTAGAAGACTCTGTTATACACGGACTATATTCATTATCCTCACAAATCTGTCATTCAAGAAATCCCTTCGCAGTCGTGTGCTTGCTTGGTACTATCTATCTATTGTGTACTGAAACGTTTTGTGCTAAAAAGCGGAACGTCTCACCTGTTCAGGACTCCAAACACAAATCCAGTAACGCCGATGCCCTTCATGGCTCGTAAATCCTCCAACATAACATCAATCTCGTCTCCCGTATATATGAAGTCACCACTTCTTGGGCGGATCATAACAAACAGTGGTATCTGCGGAAAAGAAGCGCGCAGACGTCGTACCAGACCTATTACAGAAAACTCTAGCTCAATACAAAGCAGTGCGCGCTTAGAAGGTCATCAAGTAAACACCATAGGAAATACCTCCTACGTGATTAGACTAAAAGGAGAAGAGAAACGAAGCAATAGGGAGATTTCGGTGTGAGGTCGAACGGTAAATTTTAAAATATTCGTGAATAAGCAGAAAGTTTTAGAAAGGTATAGCTGTATAAATCCTAAAAAATTAAAGTGACAAGTTTAACTTCATGCGAAAGGACCAAGAGATGGGATTTGTTAACCAACTAAAAAGTAGCAAGGCTGGTAAAAAGAAGATATGATAACCAAATGCAAGATTCAACTTTCCGGTACAAGCTGATTCTGAACATATTAAAACTTTTAACCAATAAGCAAATTAGAGGAAAAGTTTTTAACATACCAATAGAAGGTGTTAGACCACCCAATGAGAGGGCACTGCAAACCTCAAGCTGATGAGCTCCTAATAATGAAGTCTATTATTTTTTAAATGCCACGAAAAACAAACAAGGTATTAGTGCTTCCTTTCCTCAAAGTGACGGTTGCCTTCCACTTACCTCCATCAACAGCATTCACGGCAGATTCATATGAATCAACACAAATCTCTAACCTCCCAGACATCTGAAAACACCAAGGATCTCAATGTGGACCGACTTTCATTAAAATTCGGTATAAATGATCAATGCACGTTGTTTCATTGATAAGTTAACACAGAGTAGATAAAGAACTTCATTCGGCTAGCGTTCTGACGTCTCTTCGTCTTCTTCAGAGCCGATGATCCGAGTCGATGGTCCACAGTTGTTCGTCTTTTAGATGTGGCATCTTCGTCGTCATTCCAAGTTGGATCTTCCTCAGTGGAGCACCATTGGACGAATTATCCGTTGAAAAACAAATTCTTGTCAACGGATAGTTATATCAACAACAACCATCCTGTATAAAAAAGCGTTGTCGAGTTTGGTATGGTCTTTCGAGTGGTGCTCCACTGAAGAAGATTTGTTTCGCTACGACGATGAAGACGCCAGATCTGGAAGGCGAACAACTGTAAACCATCCAGTCAGATTATCGGCTTTGATGAAACAGTCGAAACGTTAGTCGAATAAATATGTGGTAGCAACCTCGTGTTAGCTTATCAATGAAATAAGGTACAAAGCAACTCGTTCCCATCAAGAAAACCACCACCTCGATCGGTGAGTATTAGAAAAAATTGTTAACTCACCCTCTGATGAGCTGACTTTTAGGTTCTTCACAAGACCTTTAGATTCCAGTCTCGAGTATACAACGAAAACAGCAGCAACAATAACAACAACAACAACAGCAACAACGACACTGGAACGTCGGGTAATTACGTGATTAAGCAATATTGATAAACAATCTGCGACAATAACGAATGCACATTCTAAGGTAAATAGATATGATACAGCGACTTAAGAATGCCATCTCAGAACATTTCTTAAGGGTAAGCGAAAATCTTACGTCGACGAATTTTACTCGGTAATCATCAGATAATTGCGTTAACAGAAAGTCGGTTTTTGAAATATTGTGATGCTCTGTGCTAACTGATAATGATACCAACTGCTGCAGGAAAGTGCCCTGAGAAAAAGAAACGATTATCAACGGACGATCAGTATCACCAACACTGCTGTATAAAAGAATACTGCCGACCAATACAACTAGAATGATGCTGAGATATCTGAAAAACTCCTGACCAGAGGCGTCTGCGGTGGGGATCAAACCTCGTTATTGACTTTTCCGGGAGCTAACTTGTTTACCACTATACCATTTATGTCCTTCGCTTCCCCTTTCTCTTAGCCATGTTTTATTGGCGCAACCAGCAGTCACCCGTCAACGGAATTGATCTGGTGAGCATAACTCTGCATTGAACCTACCAAAGCTGAAGCTGTAATATAAATCACAATGTAACCACTTTTTGTTTACTGCCCATTCTTTTTTCATAGCAGGGTATGATATAAAATAAAAATACAAGGTGCTGAGATATTGGTTCGATGTGATATATAGATATATTTAGATATGCAAGGTTCGATTTCCGCCGTAGACACCTACGGTCCGGAGCGTTGCAAATATCTCAACATCACTGTGGTTGTATTTCACATCATATTCTACCAAGAAAAAAGAACAGGCAGTGAATAGAAAGTGCTTGCACTGCCGAGTAAGGTTACTTTGATCGGCCAGCGCTCCACTAATTTCAATTCGATGCAATCACGAAGACCCATATCAGAAGAACGAATAACTGTGGATAATCGATGCGGATCAGTCCAGCTCTGAAGAAAGCGAAGGCGCTGAAACGTTAGATAACTAAGTTCTCTAATCCACATAAAGTCTAGCTGATTTCTTTACAAGCACTTATTCAGTCAAAGTTGCTCACAAAATTGACGACTTTGATTTGAATCCGTAGTTTTATTGACAAATTTACGGCAGACTGCTACTAATCTTTATTATCGCTAACGTTTCGGCAGTATCGCCTCCATCAAACCCACGGTGATTTCAGTCGAGTGTTCACAGTTGTTTTTTATTGCGATGTGGCTCTCTGTAGTCGTCACAACGAGTCGGATCGAGTATAATGGAGAAAAGCACGAGCGAAGTAACGCCACCCCCGGTACTGTCCTCTTATAGAACTAATGGACAAGGAACTTGCCGCGCTGAATTGGCCTGACCTCACTGACAACTTGAGCCAAGACGTTGTTTAGAATCGACTCATAACAACATTTACAACAAAAATCTACATGTCAGCATGTCCAATGCTTCCTAAACCACAATTATTTCTTATTGGTACTCAATGTTCGCCAATACTGGGAAAAACGCAATCTGTTGCAGTGCGTGAATAACTGCTGTTGAGCGCTTCGTTGAATGCAAAATTAGCAGAAATAATGTTCTAAACACAAGTCATTTAATGTTTCTACCGAATGTCCTGGTAATTCAGAAATTCTTGGAATTACGTCATCGGTATGCTATGGACTAGCAAATCTTCATCAAAAACAGTTGGCTACTATTATGGAGCGAAGAGAGGTGGCGGTTAGGCTTCATTCAAGATGGCAGCGCGATTCTACCACAACTCCATTAACCGACCAAGGTCGATGTGATAGGGAATTCTTCAGGATGAATTATCCTTCTATCAACGTGTTCTCTACGATCTAAAGTAGAAAACCAATAATCTGAAGTACTGCTGCTCACTGTAAAGATATCGGAGCTATCACAAATTTACTGTATGACGTTACGGAGATCAAAACCTATTTTAACCTGAGTTTCTAGCGCATTTTTCCACAACTACCAACAAATGTGATGAGAAGGCACATTGACATAAAAGACTTGTATTACTACTTTCTCTATTAAATATTTCCTGGTTCAGCTCAGCCATACTGCTTATAATCGAATAGTCGGCGCATAATATTAATAATTTCTATTATACAAAAGATTTGCGTTCTGTTATCTCGGATATATATCAATAACTCTCGATCGTTTGGCCAACTAGATGGAATTTTTGCTGCGGTCCCTGAAGAATACTACGAGCAAGTCCACCTACAAAATAGCGAACATCACTCCTTTCCACAAGGACCGAAGGCTTGTTGTGGTGAAGGCCTGGAAATTTCCTAACACCGCATCCTCATGTAGGGATTCCACGGAAAATCACGCTCAATCAGCAATCAGAAAAGTTGGTGAGGACAAAAATGGATAACACATCGTCACGAAATTCTTATCCGAACCCAACCACTTCTATAGGTGATGCTTATAAGACTATGAAAAGTATTGAAAAAGTGCTACGATCAGTAGAACATGTAAACGACTGGCTACACAAGTGTGTAGGTAAGTAACACAGAAATATCAAAGCATAGCAAGCGTGGTTGACTAGAGGAAGCCCCCAATGTAGATCCTAAAATAAATGTTTATGAACATTTGTATCACCTGCCACCTGTCGTCCTGTTGATCGTCGAGTGACTTCAGCAAGCACCAGTAAATCTGTCATTTCTCCTTGTCGCATGAAGGAGTACTCCAGTGGGTTACGCTAGCTTTAGATACACGTTGAGTATCATACCTTTCTTCAAACGTTTTCATGAAGAACTCTGATCATCGGGTCGGTGGTCTTTCTGCAGTACGTTTGACATCTCGATGATTCCACTCAGAAACGGAACTTGTCTATCCGTTGTCGCTCATACGCATTAAGTGTCCGGCCCACCCTATCTTCGATTGTTTGGCATACAAAACGGCATCTTATTTTTGATCGTCGACGTCGGTTAGAGTTTCGGACCCCTCCCTAACTTGCGTGATACGGGATACCCCTAGCATCATTCTCTCGACTGAGCGTCCTACAACTCTTAGTGGTCCTTCATCCTGCCTACGTAGCGACCATATTTCTGGCGCATAGACAAAACGGTCTCTTGCACTCTCGCGATACTTTGTTTTGCAATCGTGTGCATGCGGTCCATCGTCCTCAATCCTTCTCGAAACCATGCTTGCTCATATGGCTGACCTTTGTCCAGTGTTCTTTCAATCCTGTTTAGGATGACTCGAGTGAAGAATTTGTACATGACAAACAGCAAGCAGATGGGGCAACAGTTTCCGATATCGTGGAGTTCATCCTTCCTGAACGATAGCACGGTCTTACTGGCCTTCCACTGAATGACGACCTTACATTCGGACAGGTAACGTGAGAACAGCCGAGTCAGTATGCCTATAAGGGATTGGTGGAAGGTTCCTCAGATGTTCAGATCTTAGCATGTTCGGACCTGGTGCTGTTCAATTCCTCACCGACGAAAATGCATTCCAGATATCGGAAGGGAGACTGTGGTATAACATATCCATCTTTATTTCGTATAAGGACAGGAGGACGTAGCTATTGAAGAGATCCAAGTAATAATCATGAATGGTTTTCTCCACTCCCTTTTTGGAAACAGTAGTTGTTCCGTATGAGCGTCGAAGTGCAATCATCTTGGTTTTGTAATTGACGAAGCTTTGGTGGACTTAGCGAAGCTTTCTTCCAACCTTTGCAGTTCCGACCATAACTGCTAATCTCTCCTTAGGATCTCTTTTATCGCCTGTCTGCATTGTTTTGCAAGCTCGGATATGATCTAGCGATTCCTTGCAGCTCGTGATAATCCACCTTCACGTATCAGTTCTAATGTTTCTGGAGACAGAGGTCTCTTGATGGCTACCGAACTGTCAGCTTTCACATCGCTAGCGTGACGATGTTGAATGAGCCGATCGTATTCCTCGTTAATGTTACCAATAACGGCACCTTCCCAACAGAGGATTAAAGATCCGAATAAATCCCAGTTTATAGTGCTTTTAGGACTTCGATCTTTGAATTTAGTGGCTTCTTCTCCTTTCCACGGGAAATGAAATCTTGTATAAAGAAGGAAGTGATCTGATACCATGTAGAATTTTGGGACAACAGCCACCTCGGTAAACCTAAACCTTCGACTTACCATGATGTTGTCTATTTCGTTATGGTACTCTCCATGCAAGAATCCCGCGTCCAGTGTCGAGAGTATGGCTTATGGAGTTATGAGTTACTATGGATGGTCTTGATCATCATGATCAACTCAGAAGACCGCTCACCTTGCTCGTTCCATTCTAATCCGTGGACTCTAATATAGCGTTCTTCACACGTTCTTCCAGGTCCAATTTTTGCGTCAAAATCTCCAGTTATGAGTTGGAAGAATGTGTGGTCTTCTCAAGTCCATATAGAACGCATCGACTTCTTCTTCGTTATGGCTTGACTTCGGCGCGTAAACGACGAAGATTCTCAAAGCCGGTATTGATCCACGTCTCCTCAATCGTCGACGTCTGATCAGGTTGTTCGTTTTCGAATAAATCGGTGTTCATGGTCAAACTCCTGTTAGCGAGAACGCCGATGCTGCTGACTCTACGGTCGCATGTTCCGAGAAACAGGTTTTCTCCGGTGTCATTGCCGGCGTTGAATCGGTGGCATCTTCTCGTTTTAGCTTTTCGTCTACTGTTTGGCGTATGCTACCCACGTATAGCGTGCTGAGCTCTAAAAGTGTGGTATAGTTATACTTCGGGGTAGCTTGCCAGTATCGCCAACAGTAGACGAGGAGCTTATTTGTTGGAGGCGACTTCTAACTGCCTCTCACATACTTCTCTGTTACTTCATTGCAGACTTTGGCCGAACTGACTCGTAGAATACAATCTGCACAAGCTAGAACGCACCCAAACACGCCTACATGAATACGCCCCATAAATACAAAAAGTATGTGCCAAATCGGTGCAGCAGAAACAGGAAGTCCACCCTTGGATCCGCATGCGTCTCAGAGATGCAGAGGTCGCTTTTGTTCCCCGACTGACACCTTGGCCGCCACGTGGAGACGCTTTACGTTGGTTCGCGACTAACCGGCATGAGATCCCTCTATGAAGGAGATTTGTTGGTATTTATGATAAGTAATTTATATAAACAGTTTCTTAAGGTGGAGGGGGGCTATGGCTGTGTAAGTTTAAATAATGTGCGGGTGAGTAGACGAAGAAGGTGACGCAGTTTTTTTTGCGACTGACTGCCACATATAATGCGCTTTTTCAATGAAGTAAAAAAGGACGAAATGTTCGGCGTCGACCAATCCCTGAGGGATGCGCCATGCATTCTACTTTTCAGCCATCGTTAGAGGTGTTTAAATGTGTATATGTTGCGTATGCAGTGACTTGTGGTGGCCTATGGCCTACCGATATATCAGCTCAGCAATATCATCCTCCCAGACAAGTTTGTAGCAAATAACCGATCCAACAGGGATAGAGCGTTTGATGAGTCAAGGCGCAGGATCAAACCAACCACTGAGCACGAGTGTACTGCAGGGCCCCTCTAATCACTGCCCTATAACGGCCCCGTCTGCCTGTAATACCAGTATTAGTGGGTGATCAATACTTTCCTCAAATGTATAATACCTTTTTTAAACGACTGCCTTGTTTATGAATGTCGTTGAGTGCTGGTCGAGTGGATTCTTCCTGGAATCCAGGGATAACCGCGCTAAGGAGTTCCCAGGTCATTAGCACATGCAGTCGAAAGAATTTATGGATCAGATGGAGCTTCTCCCAGACACATCAGCCACTAATTAGCTGATCACGGAGGGAAGGCACACTTGGTCGGGCTGGGATAGTCAAACTAGTGTTTTGGACATATTTTTGAACCGTATATCTATCATTACGCCACTGCGCGCCTCTATTTGCAACACAAACGGGGAAAATTGCAAAAACTAACTGAACAATTTTTTACTTTTTACTTGCTGCCTACTATAAATTTTCACGGCAGGTTAACATGCGAAATACAACCACAATGATGCTGAGATATAGGCAAAACTCCGGACCACAGGTGTGGTGGGGAACGAACGCGTTGTTACCCTTTCCGGAGGCTAACGCGTTCACCACCACACCATACTGGCCCTTAGCTGTAAGGTAGGAGAAACAAAGGACCCGCAAGGTGTGGTGGTGAACGCGTTAGTCCCCGGAAGGGACAATAAGCGCGTTCGTTCCCCACCGCAGACACCTGCGGTCCGGAGTTTTGCCTATATCTCAGCATCGTTGTGGTTGTATTTCGCATAACTGAGTATTTTTTAACAGAGTACGGCAATTCTAGCCAATATTACCGTTTTCGAAACATCTTGAACGCTTAATAAACTCGTCCCATTCTGTAAGACCACGATAAAACGAATAATTCGATAAATTATCGCGATAGATTGAAAACTATAGAAAAACATCAGACCAACATAACTGCTACAGGTGATAGCGGTCGGATTGAATTGTTTAGACGACGTATGCATAGTTATCGATTATTCCATCAAAAGGTAGATCAATACCATATTGCAAAAAATGGTTCAAGTATTTCCACAGAGCCATACGTCTACACTAGGAATTCTGTCAACACTTAGAAATGAAATCTTATTTTTACAACATTAAAGTATTAACATGTATTCTTTCTTCGATGAGTTTGCACGAGGTTGATAAAGATTTTTGCTTTCGGCTAACGTTTCGACGTCTTTGTCTTCATCAGAGCGGATGATCCGAGTCGATAGTCTACGCTTGTTATTCGTCTCGATTTGGCGGCTTCGCCTTAGTGTCGAGTTAGGTCTTCCTCAGCGATCCATCTCCTCGAATTAGACATACTCACTCGATGATGCCCTTTTATACAGGATGCTGATGGTTGATAGCAGTGATTGACCGGTGATAGTAACTTGCCTTTCCCGCACAATCAATCCTGGCCCACTGACGAAGACATGACTCGACACGAAGGCGAAGGGAAGCCGCCAGATCGAGACTACGAACAAGCGTGTACCATCGATTCGGATCATCGTCTCTGATGAAGATGAAGACGCTGAAACGTTAGCCGAAAATAAGTATCTTTATCAACCTCGTGCAAACTCATCAAAGAAAGAATACATGTTGATTAGTCACACCGAGTGTAAAGGAAAGTCAGTTTTGAAATATTAAAATATTAATCGTTAAGACGTCACTAAAAACTCAACAAAGTCCTCTGAAACTTACGAAGAATCCGGACACAACAGCTTCATCTACAGTGGTTATGAAAAGATTTTGTAATCATCGAACACCAAGAACGTAGAATTTGTCGCCTAATTTCTTCTCATAAGTTCAAAATGATGGTGCATCTTACCACATAATGCTAGACAGGTTCAGCGTCAGTCGGGACCACATAACGTACTATGTACTCCGTACAATCCTATTGAACAAATGGATAATCAGCGAAATGAAAATATTCACAAAACATCTCGACTTCTATCTGGAAACATTGGTGCGACTTAAACATAATTCGGTCACTAATAGATTAACGAATGTGACAGAAGGGAAAGAAATTCGTCAGTATGTGACAACGAAACGTCGAACACTTGGCATCGAATCTCTAAGAATGTGCAAATCACGTGGATGGAAACTCATGCACGTATGATTCACGTGACTGCTGTAAAGGTCAGCACTAATGGGAACGTTTCTCGAAGGTTCGAAGCAAATCTATCGCTTATTTATTGCATGACCCAACATCACACATTGTGCACATCTCCAACAATTTCTAGCATTCAAGTCATTTCTTAGCATCGATCATCTACCCTGAATGTCACTGAATGCTGGTCGAGCAGATTTACTAGGATATTCGCAGACCTTCGCCATAAGCAGTGTTCACCTCTAGCGTTTGTGGACCATAGATTGATCAAGTTCGGGTTCGAAGCAATGGCCGCGAAAACGAAAATGTAATTTCTATTAATAAAAACGAAAATGTATTTGTGATGTGATGTAATAGACGCGTGCTACTAAAGCATTTTGGATTATGTTGTTTAGGATCAAAATCTCACGATATGAAGTCTGTAATTTCTTCGATACTTGAATGGCCCATCCTCACTGGTTGTGCGGACCTCAGCATAATCTCCATTTTTCGGAAATTTGCTGGTTAAGCCACTGGGATTCCCTGGAATCCCGAGGTCATCATGGCCAAAGTCTGTCCCAGGTCTTCACCACCACAGGCAGACGCAACCCTTGTGGATCAGAGGGAGACTTAGCACCATGCGACTTTGATGCCAGGACGGTGGTGGATGCTGGTACTGGTTCACTCTTAATTTGGCGTCCCGATGAAAACGCTGGACTCCTTCTCAGGTTGTGTGGCCTTTCCAGGGAAACGAATTCCGCCACTGTACATTACAGCCCGACACCCAGGAACACCTCCCAGCCACGATGACGCGGTAAACCGTTTGGGTGGGGGTGGGGAGTTAAGAAGTCTATAATTACACTAATTTATCTGACTTAACTTAATTTCATTGGTTCAGTTCTAATAACTCTAGTATTGTGGAAATCATCGAAATTCATACATGAAACCTATAAAGCGTAAACATTTTACGTGCACATCACGTGATCATCACGTGATGATTTGCCTTGAGATTACGATGTAACCAGGACCATACGAGAAAACTCTGCAGGTTATTTGTGATAAAGGACAATTGTCAGTGTAGTCACGTAAGTGGTAGTAACGAGAATATCACAAATGGCTGCTGCAAAAAATACAGAACAGAATGAAATACAACATTTTAATGAAGTGGAAAGGTTTGTAGGGTAGAAAAAAGTATACACTGAACCAAGTGCATGTTAATGAGACATAATCGAATTGTTGATAAGCGAACAAAGAGCTAGAAAAAAGCCCCACACGCAAATGTTCATCGGCAGACGGTGGACGACCCACGCCCTGACGCCCTTCATCGGATCAATGAAGAGCGCTGCCTGCAAATGTGTGGACAACAGGCATTGGACTTGGGAACAGAGTGACGAACGTCGTTGAAGGATTGGTGGCGAGAACGCCGATTGACTGGATTGGAAGGCATAGGCGAGCTAGCGGAGAGACGCCAGCGGATAAGGTTTACTTAATCTGACTTCTATTTACTCTTTATTCTTTTTTCATGGCAGGGTAATATGTGAACTAAAACAAAGACATGAGCAAAACTCGGAATATAAGCTGAGTCTGGAACCCTCGACTATCCTTTCCGAGGGCTCACGTATTATCCACTATACCAACGGAGGCCGTTGGCTTATTTTTCCCTCAACCTGTTTTTTCCTCTTTCAGCAATCACCTTACCTGAGATTCCGAGTTTTGATCATATCTCAGCATGCTTGCGATTATATTTCACACAAAAATTATTCACGTTATACAGTAAACTTTTTTTATTTTTGTATTAAATAGCATACAGCATTGGGATTGTAGGTGAGATGTACTGGAGATATACATAATTAAAACAGCTAGACACTACTACGAGATTCAACTGTTTAGGAAGACAAAAAGTAAATAGCACAGCAATCGCAACGGCTAGTGATACCATGCAATACACGCATAGCATTTGGTTCAACCACCTCTCGGCGTAACCAAGCCTTCCACCTCTCTTGAAGTTAGCAAATTAGTTCCCTGAGCAAGACTTCCTACGAGCCTTGAAGGTTAGCGACCCCGTGGTGAAAAATTGGGAACGCTGTATTAGAACTATTCCACGATTGTGAAAGGAACGAGGGAAAAATCTGTAGACCTCTGTGAGTGACAGATGGGTAGACAGTGAAACTCTTGAAAGAAGTGGTGGAATCTGCACAAAATGTGAATGCGAGTCATCTGAAACTTTAAATAAGTAAATAAAGCATGACGTATAACACTCCGTGCAAAATAGCGCTATATGGTCGGGATAACTGTGCAATTCAGGAATTTATAAGCAATTCTAAGAATCATCACCAGATGGTTGCACTTTTTTCTCTGTTAGCCTTATTCCCACTTGAGGAAAACTACGGAAATTCGAGCAAGTGACTTTGTGCATGAATTCTAACTAATAATTTTCTACATGATCGAACTAGCACGAGGTTGAGTGAGTTTATTGGCAGGTTTCGGCCCTTTTCCGTATTCAAATATTGTCTGCCACTCTAACTAATAACACGTGTTTGCTAAACAAGAAATTAACAAAGTGCTCTAACAAGAGAGTTTCTTAATCCCTACAGATATGACTGATCCGATCCATTTGTCGCCCAGGTGAGAGATGGGGTATAAATTCGGTTGCCGTATAAAGCAATTCAACTGTAAAAATTCTCCTGTTGACGGGTGATTGCTGATGGCAAAAGATCGATAGAACTAGCTGAGAGACAGGCGAAACGAACGACCCGCATGGTGTGGTGGTGAACACGTTACTCCCTGGAAAGGACAACAGTGCGTTCGTTCTCCACCGCATACACCTGCGGTCCGGAGTTATGGAAGGAGGTGCTAATCGATTGAAGATGTCAGATATGTGTATATATACTCATATATACAAGCTTAAGTACATATACGGACGGAAGTGCACATACGTATATGTACACAAATGGCCACACATTTAGACACATATCCTACGGATTTTTTCCCATAAGACAGCTACACTACGGAACGAAACGCGAGATGCGCGCGAATTCGTCGTGGCGATCAATGAAGGATTTGTACGAAAAGGAATTGTGGAATCAAAGGAAATGCTTCCGTTAACACGCACATTGCTGGATTAAAAGTAGCCTTCTGACTCTATTGTGCTAAAACTTTGGTTTTCTGGATCCCATAAATCTCTTCCTCATCGTTAAGACACATTCCATCTCGAACAGCTAAGCAGTGGAACAAGCGGGTTTCCATCCAGCGCAACGTAATAGTGGCCGTGAATGTCTTAATAATATGTTGGTAACTATCATGCTTTCGTACCATTTCGTCTTTACACATTTTTATTGCATCGGTTATTTTACCTGGTAAATGTACTGATCCACGGATCTCCCTCATATGTGGGATCCCGATAGCCGGCTAGTCGCGACGCTACGTGGCGCGTCATCAGGTGGCGTATAGGGAGTTAACCGCGGACCAAAAGCGACCTTTGCTTCTCTGAGACGCAGATAGATCCAGGGGATGACTCGATGTTTCTGCTGCGTCGATTTGGCACATACTTTTTGTATCTGCTAGGCGTATTCATGCATATGCGTGTGGATGCGTTCCCGCTTATGCGTATTGTATTCTACGAGCCAATTCGGTCAAAAACCTGCGATCAAGTGACTGGGAAGTATATGTGAAACGGTTAGAAGTGGCAATAAACTCCTCGTTTACTCTTGGTAATACTGGCAAGCTACCCGTGAGTACACCCAACCCCAACGTTCAGAGCTCAGCAAGCTACACGTGGATATCAAAGAGCTGAACACAGTAAAAGAAACGGTCCTCATTCCCCTGACCTCAAAAGATCGTGAGTTATACGAAAATTTCACAACCAAGATATCATCATTCTACTACGATATTAATATCGATATCAAAAAAGGGGATAGGAAAGGCAACACCATCTTACCAAAATTATTTACCGCCACCCTCCAGAACGTCATGGGATAATGGATAATGGAAACATTGGAATGGGATAATATGGAAATGAAAATCGATCGCCTGCAGTTACACCACCTTCGCTTTGCTGATGACATCGTCCCTTTAACACTAAACATTAGCTAAGCGGAACAAATGCTTGCCGACTTTGAAAAGCCTGTGGAAAAACTGGTCTTTGACTAAATCTCACAAAAACGGTGTTCGTAAAGAACGGATTGGTTTCGTATGCCCCATTCATGTTCAACGGAACGAGTATCTTCCTGTTACGTCTATCTAGGTCGAGAAATCAACACGATGAACGACTTAGCTCCAGAGTTGAGCGGAAGGAAAAGAGCGGTTTGGGGAGCTTTCAAGAGCATCGAGAATGTAGTGAAGAGAACAAAGAAAACCCAACTCCATGTCCACCTTTTCGACTCCATGACACTTCCTGCCTTAATGTATGCTTCAGAAACCTGGTTGCTGTCTAGGTAGGAGGAAAGACCACTCAGCGTTATTGAATGTTCAGTAGAAAGGACGACGCTAGGAGTATTCCGTGTAACATAACTAAGGGAAGGGATCCGAAGTTGCGACCTGCGTCAACGACCAATAATCAGTGATGCCATTCTGCACCACAAACAGGCGAAGATAAGGTGGGCCGGACACGTAATGCGTATGAACGACAACCGATGGACAAGAGCCGTTAGTGAATGGATTCCTCCGGATGTCAATCGTACTGCAGGAAGACCACTGACCCCATGGTCAGAGTTCTTCACGAAAAGCCTATAATAAAGGTATGGTGATCAACGAGTTCCTAGAGCAAGCAGAACCTTGGGCTACTCTTGTACGCGATAGTGCAGAAGGGAAGATTTACTGGCGCCCGCTCGAGCCACTCAACGATGAATGGGACTACAGGTGACAGCGGAAAGGAATGTATTGATATCGAGTCGTCGAACTCTCTATTACTTCAGTTATCGGAAACTAACTAGTGATTAATGAGAAATCAGGATCGCCACGAATATGAGGATGCACCTGCTGTACTGTTGGATTATAAAGAATTCACCTTATAATTAACCAAAGTTAAAACTTTGATATTTACACAGTAAAAATCTATTAGGACACGAATAATTGGGATATACTAGGAGCAAGAAAGGAATCTCATGGAAATTTTAGTTGTCTTCCACCCTCTCTGTCTCCTGACTCCCATCGACCAACTACCGCATGTGGTGACGATCTCCTTCACTTCTTCTCCTTCTGTTGCTCATCTAAGCAGCTAATGCCGTCCACGCCGTCAGGTGACCAGAACACGACTGGTCATGAAGTTCCATTCTGCTTTCCAATGAGACCGTCATCTTTTCGAAACATATTGTTTGAAGTGGAGGTGGTGTCTAATAACAAATACTTGCAATTTTAAACAAATATCTCTCATCTCGAATTGAACACTGTTAATAACGAAAGCACGTGGAGCATGGATAAGAAAGAAGAACAAGTCAAAAACTACATTATTTAAGGCATAGTTAAAAGTTTGAAGAGGAATTAGGTGGTGAATGGATATACTGGAAGCTATATAGGCAAGCATTATAGCATTTCAAATGCCTTCTGATCTTCCAAAGTAACTACTAATGACGTGTACACTGTTCGAACTCTCCCTCGGAAAAAAACCGACACCGCCGAGGATAAAATAAATTGCTATGACATTCGATGTTCAAAAAAACGAGAAATACTGGCAAGGACGACCCAATCAAATATCCAACTAACCTGCTTCCCGTTATTTTGACCATAGCTCGAAATTTTTTCCCACAATTCCCACAATTTAGGTAGATGGTGCTGGCGTAGAATCTACTCGTCAAGAAAGTGTCCAGTTTTGTCATTCATTCTTAATGTGAAGTTCACTGAATCAAACCAAACTGAAGCAAAATACGTTTGTTTGAAAGTCGATTTCAAAAGAAAAGGGATACCTACAAACTGGACGTTTAACATCTTTCCAACGAATACCAAGATTTTTGCGATGCAGCAAAATTTTGGAGTAAAATGTTTGAAAAATATACGCGCTTGACATAAAATATTATTATTCACATAAATCCGATGAGAAGAAATATATTGATTTCGTGACGTTTCCTAGCCATAAGGGAAATTCAAAGGAGCGCATGTATCGCAGTGGTTAGAGGCGTCCGGAAATACACGAGCGATCGATCCCGCTCCCTGGGTTCACAAAGCTTGATGATCTGAAGATGTTTTGCCCAAACTATCTCAAGATTCCAGGAAGAATTTGCTCGACGAGTAATCAGTGACATATATTGCAGTTACTAGTGGAAAATAGGCCTTCGAGTCAGTTCACAACAGCGAATAGTAACTAGCTTTAAGGGAAATGCCCGACTTGGTAGGAAGACGCCACGCGGGACTTCGAACGCGATGACTCATCTACGGAACACAGTCAGGCGGCTGGTCGTGGATAACGCTATGTCTGCAACGTGAAGTTTGAGCATCGATGGGTGCCACCATTGCATAAGAGATGACTTGGGCCATCAAATAGAGTGAATGTGAACTGATAAGCCGACTATAGCGGCTTAGCAGATACACAGCATAGGTTGGTCCGTCAGCGGCTTCGTACTCATAGCGTACATTGTAGGAGGAATGGTACATGCCACCGATGGCGCCGCAGACAGAACGCATCTGAGGATACCCACCGCTTCTGACAACGCACCGCAGGACAATTGATAAACAATAAACATTGACACAAGGATTAGGATGATGATCTGGCTGAGGATATGGATGAGGGTGCACCGGGCTCATCAGAGGAAGGGTAACGGAGTAACGGTAATGCAAAATTAGTGTACAATTCGCAACTGTGATGTAATAACGGTAGAGTGAAGCTAATATACAATAATAACCACCTGCAATATGAGTTAAAAGCTACGATAACATACGTGACACACGAGATCAACAGGAGGCGAATCAGGGTGGTAATTCACAAGGTTACTTATATGTTTCTGGAGAAGGCGGTATTTGACACAGGTCCAGCATCTTTACCGAAAACATTCGTCAGCTACCGTTTCCAAATCCCCTCAAAACCAGAGATCAGCTTGCGGAAGACGGGTCTCGGAAACATCCTCACGCGCTTCGTGTTATTGTACGAATGACGACTTCTGGACAGCAATAACAAACAACAAGCTTCGATTGCACAAAATGGTTTGCACAACAAAATTGCGTATGACGATCAAAGTTCCTTAGGATAGGATGAAGATATTGACGTACTACGACATTTGCTAGGCGACTTGAGAAACAGTGGATACTATAGCAACTATCCCCGGAATAGTTACTATTTATTTCTATTACTGTATGTTTCTGTAGTAAGGATCAGATCTACTGTTTCTCAAGTTGCCTGGCAAATGTCGTAGTACGTAAATATTTTGATCCCATCCTAAGGAACTTCGTATAGAGAATTCTTCTATCAAACACAACGTTGCTGAGATATTTGGAAAACTCTGGACCGCAGGTGTCTATGGTGGGGAACGAACGCGCTATTATCCTTTCCGGGGAGTAACGCGTTCACCACCACACCATGCGGGTCCTTTGTTTCGCACGTCTCTCAGCTATTTCTATCGATCTTTTTGCCACAGCAATCACCCGTCAGCGGGGTTGATCTGGGGAGCGCAAATCGGCATAGAACCCAGTTAAGCTATGGCTGTAGTTGAAATCACAATGTTTAACGTTTTGTTTTCTGCCTTCTATAATTTTCATGGCAGGTTACTAAATATTTCAGCAACGTTGTGGTTGTATTTCGCTTAGTAACCTGCCATGAAAATTATAGAAGGCAGAAAACAAAACGTTAAACATTGTGATTTCTTCTATCAAAATTCTCTATCTACCTAGCAGACATTCAATGGGTCGATGGAGACGGCCTTTGCCACAACACCGCTAGACACAGCATCACGTGACCACCGGTTACATCACCGGGCATGCTGCTGGGTACGTCTCATTGCTTCGGGAATGGACCCCGCGACCCGGGCCTTGACCTTCGCTTGGACGTAGCCACGTCCGGACGAGCACCGCCTCTTTTTTGGCATTTGGGAGGTGCTTTTGGGAGTGTTACGTTCGACTTGATTGCCTTATTCTTACGCCAGTATTCTTTTCATCGTTATTCCCGTTGTATTGGTTTTTGTCTTTATGTATATAAAGATTTAATCTCAAGTTTGAGTGTCGAAAGCTGTTGTCCTGTGTCAACTACGAAAAGTCCCGCGTGGCGTCCTATCACGAAGTCGAGCATTCTGTTTAAAGCTAGTGGTTATTCGGTGTCGAGAACTAACTCGAAGGCCTATATTCCGCTAGCAACTGCGATAGATACGATCATTACTAGAGAAACATGCGATAATAGAAAGAAATAGTAGCTATTCTGGCAATTGTTGCTATAACACAAATGCGAAAAGCGAAGTCTTGAAGTGAAAGCCAAATCCACTAGCAAATCCGAAAATCTTCGCGAACGACAGATGTTGATACTTGACAACAAATACATTAACGTTCAACGAAAATTAATTTAGAGCGAGTTGAAAGCGGACTTCCTCCAGATTGCCTGTCGTCGAAGATTGCGAGAATAAAGAGGATCAATAAGTTATTACGAATTACTTATGGGTGCTGAGGAGGAGGATAGCACAGCGGTTAGTGATGCCGTCCATCAGGAAGTAAGGCCGTTCCGGTCCGACCCGTTCTCAACGTTGACCACGTGGGAACGTCCTAGCACGGCTACGTCCAATATTGCAAGGAGAAACGACTCCACCAGCATTCAGTAATATTCATAGGGAAAACGAAATCCTTAAGCAGCAGCCGAAACACACGAAATGTTCGAAGACCTTTGTGGAAGATCAGTGTGAGGAAAACAAATCGAATGCAAGAAGTGATGGGATGCGCACAGTAGATATGATGACGAATTATGTAAACAATAGATAATAGATAGAATAGATAATAGAATCATGTAAGCAATAGATAATAGAATAGATAATTTGTGGATGATATTTGGGATCAGGGCGCTTGTAGCACAGTGCTTGGAGATGCCCTACAATTTATATGCGGTTATCGGATCGATCCCGCATCCTGAGTTCACCAAACCTTCCTTCCTTCTAGTGTCGACAAATTGGTAACGCACTTGTCCGGGAGGATAGCAGCACTGACATGCTGCTAGAGCACTGCAGGTCTTGTTTAGGCCAGATATGCACTCATTCACCCCTAACGATGTTTGATGAAGTCGAATGCATGACGCATCCTTCAAAGAGTGACCAAAGACGAGACCTGTATCCTTTTTTGTCCTCTATTTGTGACTGATTATGGACAAACAAACATACGGATGAGAGAAAGAGGAAGAGTACTGCCAAGGTATAGTAATCCCTACGACCTAAGAGCTTTCTTTTAACCTCGGCATTGATGAAAAAGTTGTTTTCCTGATAAGCACAAACAAGTTTTTTATCACAACATTTATTTCGCATTGGTTAACACTCGGTGGATTTCGTCCGACTCATTGCTTATCTGTCTCTTTCAATGCAAGTTGTTCTACCGCAGTAAGGGATTGCCAATCCAACTTCTGGATGCAATTTCAATCCACGGAAAGAACCAGATTTAGAAAGCTATTAGCTCACTTCTACTTAGCAAATAATACGAACTACAACGGAGTAGACAAACTGTACAGTTTCAGTAGTTTGATTAAACCCGTCAATAGATCTTGTGAAAAATCTTAAAAACGTGTTAAGGACATTTTTATTGATAAATCTATCGGGCTCGATCAAGAGCGGCGACCTCCATGATATTAGCAACTAACGCCAAACTGCTTGCTGCTTGTTGTCTACAAACTTTTCACTCGAATCATCCTAAACAGGACTGACAAAACACTGGATTAAGGGCAGCCATATGAGCAAGCAGGGTTTCGAAAAGGATTCACTACAGTGGACCATATTCACACTATAACGACACTCATTGAAGTATCGCAAAAATACAAGAGACCATGATGTTCTTCGAATAAATCTCGCGAAAACGATGTTAATGAAGAACGGATTGGTTTCGTAGCCCCATTCTCGCTCAACGGTATCTCTGAATGCTCCAGTTAAGTCTATCTAGGTCGAGAAATCAACGCGATGAACTACTCAGCTCCAGAGTTGAAGAGAAGCAAACGAGGGGCTGGGGAACCTTCAAGAGCATCGAGAATGTAGTGAAGAGAACAAAGAAAACCCAACTCCATGTCCACCTTTTCGACTCCATGACACTTGCTGCCCTAATATATGCTTCAGAAACCTGGTTGCTGTCTAGGTAGGAGGAAAGACCACTCAGTGTTATTGAATGCACAGTAGAAAGGACGACGCTAGGAGTATTCCGTGTAACATAACTAAGGGAAGGGATCCGAAGTTGCGACCTGCGTCAACGACCAATAATCAGTGATGCCATTCTGCACCACAAACAGGCGAAGATAAGGTGGGCCGGACACGTAATGCGTATGAACGACAACCGATGGACAAGAGCCGTTAGTGAATGGATTCCTCCGGATGTCAATCGTACTGCAGGAAGACCACTGACCCCATGGTCAGAGTTCTTCACGAAAAGCCTATAATAAAGGTATGGTGCTCAACGAGTTCCTAGAGCAAGCAGAACCTTGCGCTACTCTTGTACGCGATAGTGCAGAAGGGAAGATTTACTGGCAACTACCGCATGTGGTGACGATCCTCTCCCTCTCTCCCTCCTTTCTGATGCTCACCTACCAACAACCGCATGTGGTGACGCCTTCACTTCTTCTCCTTCTGTTGCTCATCTAAGCAGCTAATGCCGTCCACGCCGTCAGGTGACCAGAACACGAATGGTCATGAAGTTCCATTCTGCTTTCCCTCTCTCGATGTGGCGTCTTCGTAATCGCATCGAGACGGATCTACTCGTCAATGGAACACCGCGCGAATGAGGGAAGCTCACCCAGCAGTGATCTCTTATACAGCGCGCTTGCTGACAACTCTGGGCCATCGAATCAGTTCATCGGCTCCAATGAAAATAAAGACGTCGAAACGTTAGCCGAATAAACATCTCCTATCAACCTTGTGTAAGCCTAACAATATAAACACGTGTTCTTGCAATAGGTTAATAAGAGAGAAAGATTTGAAAGGTGACAAAATTCTAGTGAATTTGTACAAAAACGAACTATTCCCTTTGCGATTGTTCATTATGCAGTGTGCCACTTAAGCTATCCCAAGCACTTCCGAAGTTACCACTGACCTTAGTATTTGTAAATTTTATATTGTTACTTGTGTCCTATCAATTCGGAGATGGTTGATGACTTCGTTCTAATTCTACTCGAAGTAAATGTTTGTTCTACAAAAAAAACGACGTATTTACAATTCTGTGCCGAGGTTAATAGAAAGTCGATCCTGAGAAAGTTTACTAGATTCCACTGCAAGAAATGAAAAAGTAAAGCTTAACTGAGTGGGTAAGCCACGCGGTCTTCTAGGAGGTCAGTAATTCGTATATATCACTCGAACATGGTAGAATTGCTACTAAAGGAACCTAAAGTTATCGCTCGGGAAGAAAATCTAGAGGGTTTTCAATTAGTATGGTCTGATTGCAACGATTTTATGATTTTATTTACATTGTGGTAAATATAGATAAAGGCGTCAGACAAAACGGTATATAAAAAACTTTGCTAATACAAACAGCATTAGACAAGAGTACTGTGATTCACAAAGAGGAGGTAAGGACTTGGAAAAAGTTGTACAAAGAAAGATGGTTTTATCAAGAGAGAGAAAGGGCCTTTCAAGTGTAAACTCGTGAATCACAAAGGGATAGGCAGTCTGAAGATCTGAAGAGTTGTATATAAATAGAATGAAGTGTGTGTGTGTGTGTGTGTGTGTGTGTGTGTGTGTGTGTGTGTGTGTGTGTTTATACAGAATGCTGTCTACAATGAAAAAATGATTGGAAAGGTTGACGACTCTACGTGAAGAGTTCTAAAAAACGCTCTAGCACGATTACTTCAGAATTCCATGGAGAGGCATCTCTACTGACATTGATTATGGCAATGATAGAAGGGCATGTGCACCGTAGTTCTTAGAGGCACCGTGCAATACAAATGGGATCGATCCTCGCGTCCCAGACACGCTAAGTCTTCCAGGCCTCCGAGGTGGGCACTTTGGTGCTAGACTTGTCTGGGAGGGCAGCAGCACTAGCTCGATACATCAGTAGGTCACTGCAAGACATTGTAAAACCCAGATATGAATTCTTTCACCTCTAACGACGTTTAATTAAGTCGAGGGAATGACGAATCTCTCCAAGATTGATGAACACCAAGAGTTTTACCCTTTATTTATCTTTCAATGATAGAATGAAGCAGATTCTCAACTTAGATCGATTTTATACTCAAATCCCATTATCTCTGTGGTTGAGATATTACAAAGTAGGGAGTGCGGTGGAGAACGAACGCGCTATTGCCCTTTCCAGGGAGAAACGCGTTCACTACCACACCATGCGGATCCCTCGTTTCGCCTGTCTCTCAGCTAGTTCTATCGATCTTTTGCCATCAGCAATCACCCGTCAACAGCAGAATTTTTACAGTTGAATTGCTTTATACGGCAACCGAATTTATACCCATTCTCTCACCTGGGCGACAAATGGATCGGATCAGTCATATCTGTAGGGATTAAGAAACTCTTGTTAGAGCACTTTGTTAATTTCTTGTTTAGCAAACACAAGTGTTATTAGTTAGAGTGGCAGACAATATTTGAATACGGAAAAGGGCCGAAACCTCCTAATAAACTCACTCAACCTCGTGCTAGTTCGACCATGTAGAAAATTATTAGTTAGAATTAATGCACAAAGTCACTTGTTCGAATTTCCGTAGTTTTCCTCAAGTGGGAATAAGGCTAACAGAGAAAAAAGTGCAACCATCTGGTGATGATTCTTAGAATTGCTTATAAATTCCTGAATTGCACAGTTATCCCGACCATATAGCGCTATTTTGCACGGAGTGTTATACGTCATGCTTTATTTACTTATTTAAAGTTTCAGATGACTCGCATTCACATTTTGTGCAGATTCCACCACTTCTTTCAAGAGTTTCACTGTCTACCCATCTGTCACTCACAGAGGTCTACAGATTTTTCCCTCGTTCCTTTCACAATCGTGGAATAGTTCTAATACAGCGTTCCCAATTTTTCACCACGGGGTCGCTAACCTTCAAGGCTCGTGGGAAGCCTTGCTCAGGGAACTATTTTGCTAACTTCAAGAGAGGTGGAAGGCTTGGTTACGCCGAGAGGTGGTTGAACCAAATGCTATGCATTGCATGGTATCGCTAACCGTTGCGCTTACTGTGCTATTTACTTTTTGTCCTCCTAAACAGTTGAATCTCGTAGTAGTGTCTAGCTGTTTTAATTATGTATATCTCCAGTACATCTCACCTACAATCCCAATGCTGTATGCTATTTAATACAAAAATAAAAAAAGTGTACTGTATTACGTGAATAATTTTTGTGTGAAATATAATCGCAAGCATGCTGAGATATGATCAAAACTCGGAATCTCAGGTAAGGTGATCGCTGAAAGAGTTCTATCGATCTTCTGCCATCATCAATCACCCGTCAACGGGATTGATCTGGGGAGTCCAAATCGGCATTGAACCCAGTTAAGCCGAGGCTATAGTTATAATCACAATCTTAACCTTTCTTTTTATTTTTTAAATATTTACTGCCTATTCTTTCTAACGGCAGGCAGGAAGGACCCGCATGGTGTGGTGGTGAAGGCGTCACTCCCCGGAAAGGACAATAGCGCATTCGTTCGCCACCGCAGACACCTGCGGTCCGGAGTTTTGTAAACATCTCAGCATTATAATAGTTATGTTTCGTAAAATACACTACCGTTAGAAAGAATAGGCAGTAAATATAAAAAAAGGTTACTGCCTATTATTTCTTCATAACAGGGTATTGCTTGATATAGAATCACAATGGTGCTGAGATATTTGTAAACCTCGGGAATTCAGACCGGCTTCGAACCCGCAATTACCGTTTCCGTTTCCAGGAGGTCACGCATCACCGATGCTGCTTTGCCTTCCTCTCAGCCAGCTTTTATACCCTAATAGTGATATCAGCGCAATCACCGGTCAGAGGGATGATCTGGGGTGTACAAAACGGCGTAACACTGTTAGGATAAAATCTGACTGAGAGATAGGTAAAACAAGGGCCTCGATGATGCAGTAGGTAATACGTGGCTCTCGGAAAGGGTAGTTGTGGGCTCGAAAGCGTCCTGGTGTTCCTTGCAAATGTTTGAGAATGGACGAGCTTTAGGATTCAGATGTTATGTGAGGTTCGGCTATCTACACATGCAGTTTGCGTAGGAGTCCGACAGTTACATCATTCCCGTGGTCTTGGTCGACTAGTCGCAGGATTCGCTCTCGTCATTGGAGCTAATGTCGAAATTGAAGATTCAGAGTCCCAAAACAATCATTTTTGCTTCGATTCGTGAGAACTGACGAATTTCTGTTGTGGAAGACTGAGAACGCCGAAACACAGCTGCATAAGGGATTTCACCGAAAATCGCATTTGATTTAGCATATCATTAAGAATAGAAGTCCGCACTCAAATAGGAGCGGAATGAACCCTCGAACCTGACCATCTCTATAGATGACGATTGCAAAGCGACAAAAAGTGTGTGGAAGAATCTGCATGCTTTCGTTTTTTTTAGCAAGTTCCAATTAAATAGGTCTTTTTCTTGAGCAAGTTTTCAGTCGGCAAGGGACTTGTACACATTACTAACTTCGTCTATCAAGCTCTCTATGAGTATCTTCATAGTAACTATTTCCTAAATAGTTCCTATTCTCTACAAGATCACATGTATACTATATTAACTATTTACTTATAACTACCTTAAATCTATCCATTTATAATGTATAAGTTTTAGTACCGCTTCGACATGTAGTTTCGATGAAAGCATCTGGCATACGATCTCATTTGATGTACTTCTCCGCAGGTACCGTGTCATGACCTGGGTCAGCACTGTCTCTGACTATGTGAAGTCCCACCCATTGCGGATAGAATATAAGAAGCACCAGTAACCATAGAAACTAGTGTGGGCATTCCATGGGCATTCGTCTTCAAGTGTTCGCAGCGTTCGTTCGGTCTTCATCCAGTCCCTCGGTTCCTCAGCGCTCCAGCTCTAGTATCCGTCTAGCTTACTTCAGTTGCATCACTTGTTCTCATCTCAATCTCGCTCGTATATATCCATTTAACCACACTTCGTCACATATTACATATTATTGTTGTACTGTTGTTATTGTTATAAACTATAAAGCCAAACTCGAGTTTGTCCACGGTAGTTACGAAAAAAAGTCCCGCATGGCGAATTCATAGAAAGTCGAGCATTCCACCTACAGTTGGCGGACAAAAGACAAATCCGACCAACTCCCTAATCCACTGGCCACAGAACTTAAATTGTGGTGGTTCCGTGGTAGAATGCTCGTCTGCCACGCGGGCGACCCGGGTTCGATTCCCTGCCAATGCACAAATTTGTGTTCGTTGGCCAGTGGATTAGGAAGTTGGTCGGATTTGTCTTTTGTCCGCCAACTGTACGTGGTACTGGTACTAAGTTTATCTCTCTCATCTGGGATTTGTTGGCGAAATGCGTGCACTTCTGAACGGCACGGTCAACTGCCATCCCATTGGTCCTCGAGCGACTCGAGCCGGCGCCAGCAAACGATTTTTCTCTGTTCCATTAAAAGAGTAGTTCAGTGGGTCCTTCTCGCTCTAGTGAGTTGTTGAACATTGTATATCCTCCTTCAAGGGTTTTGTTGGAGAACTTTACATCCGCAAAAATCTAGTCACTAACGGCTGTTGTCCATCTCTTGTCGTTCCTACGCATTACGTGTCTGGCCAACCATATCTTCAACATAACTCGAAAGACGGACTTTCTATAAACGTCGTCATAGATAGTTGATATATTATTTATATGATTTTATAAACTGATCTTCTTAAGCTGACGCGATGTTAGTACAGGTCTTCGTTGTCGTTGTTGTTGTTTTTGATGTTTGTGCAAGAAAGAAAGCAGTTCTGAGAAATTTGTGGACATAGAAGTAAAATAGCAGAAGAAGAAGAAAGAATTCCACTACAAACAACTCTGTCAGTTTTGATTTTTTATTCCGAAAATGGAGCATTCCGAGATTTCGTCTTAGAGCAAGTAGGGATCACAGGCTGGACACAAAAACAGAGTAGATAGTGACCAAGATACTCCATTGACTGAAACAACAACGAAAGATAAACCTTGATGGCATAGTAACTCAAACGACCAGCTTTCTATAAGTTCGCCATAAATAATCGATATATTTGTTTATATGTTCTTATGAAGGGCACGTGTGGCGCAGTGGTTGGAGGCGCCCTTCAACACACACGTGGAATCGATCCTCACGCCGATGGACCACCAAGCCTTATATCTCTCCGGGGTCGGCAAATTAGTATCAGACTTCTCTGGGAGGATAGTAGGATTGGCTCGATACATCGCTAAGTCACCGCGAGTCATTGTAAAACCCAGATATGCATTTAAACACAAGTCGAATGCATGGCGCATCCCTTAGGGATTGATGAACGCTAAAAGCTTTATCCTTTTATGGTATTATAATTGGTCTGATGCGCTCACAAAGTTGAGTTCAGAATACGAAAACATGGTAAAAAGTGGTCAATTAAACCTTCGTTCATCAGATAAATATAGAACATAATCATGAATTCAATGATGCTGAGATATTTGCAAAACTCCGGACCACAGGTGTATGCGGTGGGGAACGAACGCGCTATTGTCCTTTCCGGGGAGTAACGCGTTCACCACCACGTCACGCGGGTCCCAGATCAATCTCGCTGACGGGTGATTGCTGATAGCTGAAATCAATAAAACTAGCTGAGAGAAAGGCGAAACGAAATATTTCCTGCCATCAAAAAGAGTAGGCAGTAAATAAAAACGGTTATAATCATGAATGTTTGCATCACACGAACGAGATGGGAATATCCAACAGTTCCTGTACGGAGTCTACAGCTATAACTTGTTTAAATAGATACAAAACATACTCTACGTAAGCGAGCCTTCTTGATAAAATGGACCTTATCGTGTGGGCTGCTATAGTTCGACCTTGAGTGGCCACTAGTTTGAAATACTTCGATTTTGATACTATCAGACGTAAATCCACGTTATCCATCTGTTCTTGATCGATTTCCCAGCCAAGTATCGCAGTTTTGGAATATACTAAATAAACCAGATTTGAGTAGAATGTCTTTGCTAGTTACTTGATACTTGAATGGCCCGTCCTCTCTGGTTGTGCGGGCCCTAGCATGGTCTCCATTTTTCGGAGATTTGCTGGTTAAGCCATTATGGTTCCCCGGAGTCCCGAGGTCAGCCTGGCCAAAGTCTGCTCCAGGTCTTCACAATCACACCCAGCGCGCCCTTGTAGATCAGAGGGAGATTCGCCACCATGCGACTTTGATACCAGGACGGTGGTGGATCCTGGTATTGGTTTGCTCTTAGCTAGGCTTCTTGATGAAAACGCCGAACTCCTCAGCTTGGGAGACCCTACCGGAGGATGAATCCCCTACTGTACATCGCATTCCGACACCCAGGAACACCTTCTATCCAGGATGAGGCGCTGAACCGTTGGGAGGCTTTGCTATTTAATCAGTGTCATGTCTAGAAATGATGCAAATGGCTGGTAGCATCGCAGTATTTTCGCGAATACCCTGACCAAATCTCCTTATCGATTTTGTGGATTGCCTCGTGTGGTTTTTTCCAGTCTGTACCTTTATAACTCGTCCTATGATAGCATTCACTACTAGTCGTGTTGAATTGGTTGCAGCCAGACACTGCGGCCTTCCTTTTCCTGAGAAGCTGCTTTACAGAATAAGTACTTTAATTGATTCGACGAAGAACTCATAGTCCTCCGACGGATCGTAGACCACGGTTAGCTTTGATTCTCTCGTCTAGATGAAATGATTTAGTGTGCATAAAAAGCATTCGAAGTGATGACAGGATCATCAGACGGTTCAGCAGAATCCTCATCTAGCTCGTTAGCTGTTAGTGCGACTCACCGTCAATCGCTGTAAACCTTGACGATCACCCTGTAGCTAGTATAAATGTGCACTACAGCAATTTTACTCCGCATTGATTGTATTGGTAGGTGGTAATACATTCTGTAGTGCCGCACTTAAATGACATCCGCGACACCGAGTGCTACCGTCGCTAGTCGAGAATTCCTCAACAACGCACTTTTTAAAATGAGATATAGTATGTTTTGGGTAAGAATTCGCTTAGCATATTCTGCTATGCCATAAAACCCAGTGGCTGCTTGTAGTTCAGAATTTTCGCCGTGTTGCCAAAGTATTATAAATTGTTTTCATTAAAGAGAACGTACTACTAGAATTCTATTTCCTAGTGCGCCAAACATATTGTTTACCAGTAGCTTTTACAGAATAACTGACCACGACGTGTTCAATCTCACCCATCACAAAATACTGCTTAATTAGTTACAGCACATACTCAGTAGTATCACTAAGTACGACTCTGGACTTCTGCTCTCTTCCATACCCACAGAGAACAATTGTTGTATGATAGCGCAACTGAAGGTTAAAGTAGGAATAAGTATGTAAATCCGACACGCATTCGCCAGTAGCAACTCTTTGGAGGTGTTCCATATCTAGTGGCGAGGTGTCTATGATGTGCACGTAAGGAAGGCTTTATTACATCACTGCTAGAACTCCGATGAACTGTTTCCTTACTACAATAACTCTATGGAACTAGTAAAAATTGATTGCAATTTACTCTATAGAACATCAGAAGCAGGTTGTTGTTGTGCAATGAAAATCGTCCTAGTCTGATTCTCTGATTGTCTGAACTAGTCTGATTATTGTGCTAATAGTGCCTCAAAGCTATCCCAGTAGTGATAGATAGGGATAGTAGCTATATTGTATCCTGACTTCCTATGGAAGCAAATATCAGGTTGAGCTGAGGCTACTCTTGCACTTAAATGGATAGAAGACTTTCGTGATAATCGTTGAATAACAGCGAGCATAATGAATGAAGTGCAGCACTCAGAAAAAAATCACAGAAGAAAAATAGTTAATATGTGTATGTTTATAATCAAAGACGTAGATTTGCTGTTAAAGGGCGCTGAAGATGTGTCGGCAGCAGTTTGACAGAGATTCTACCGTTCAATCTCGGCATTGCTTTCCAAATCACATTATACTCTACTAATTCAAACGCGTTAAAGAACTTGCAGTTAGAAAACGTGACTTGATTTACAAGATGAGCACACTCTACACATCTCAAGATGGCACCGCAAAGACACACGTCACCCTCATACACTTGTAAGATACGCCTTCTCTCTGTGTGAAAAGCACGAATTGTCGGGGCGCCAAACGGGCTTTTCACGACTCAAAAGTCCTTGAATACTATCGGAAACATAATAATCGATTAGAAAATGCAAATTAAGTCACCAATCCCGGCTCTTTCTTTGATTTTCTATTCTCTGTTTAAAAACTTTTGTTTTATGGTTGTCGTCATCGATTCAACTTTTGCAGGAATTTTACTCATGTCTTTGATGTCTTTATTATGAAACTCATCTTGCATCTAACACTCTACTCCGCTTTCTTTTTTTCGTCGATATCTTCTTCAATCCAGGTGGCAACTCGCGCTGTTTACTTACGTTTTGCAAATGTTTTATGACATAAAATGGACTGTATAAAACGTTCAACCGTTTACAGGTAGGAAATAAATTGAGCCTCTCAACGGTTCACTGTCTTATCGTGGTTGGCAGGTTCCAGGGTGTCCAGCTTCGATGGACAGCAGGAAGTTCATCCTCTCAGCATGAACTCCCAAGCTGAGAAGGAGTTCGAAGTTTCCACTTCGAAGCCGAAGAATAAAGCACTACCAAAAATCAGCGCCGCCTTGGTATCAAGTTCATTGCAGGGTGGCAATTCTCCAACTAATCCAAATCCACAACGGTGGCAAATGGCTTGTGTGGTGATGGCCTTAAGAGAGCTTCGGCTAGTCTGACCTAGGGACTGTAGTGGACCACAATACCTAAACCAACAAAATTCTGACCTTAGAATGTGCACACAGGGCGCCCCGTGTCCCACGTCTGCGGTGTGAGAGGCGACCAAATTGGGTTGCACAGGACGTCATTAGAAGCGGACAAAACAAGCACTCCCACGATGCGCCATGGAGACTGCCTCTTGTTGTGGACCTATAACATCTTTCGAGGTCGGCAGAATGAAACCCGTTTATTTTATCATGTTTATGTTTTTTATACCTACGCATAGCTCTCATTGAGCTCTAAATATCGACCTGGGCATACTCAAAGGTAGCCTGCCATATCCCTCCGAGAGTAGACCGGGAGCTTATTTATTTATGGCGACTCCCAACCACCTTTGATACACTTCACTTTTTTTTTACTTGATTGCAGGCTTATGGCTCAACTGACTCGTAGAATACAACTCGCACAAGCAAGAACACACCCACAAACGACTTTTTTGCTCGACTAACCACCTATCCTCCACCTGGGCAAGCGCTACGTTGCCTGGCGAATAACCGGCATATGATCCCTCTACGAGGAAGATTCATAGTATCTGCTTCGACATTCACAAAAAGCTTTGCTAGATTCGTCATTAAATATGACACTCGGAAATAAAGTCTTAAATTCGATGTTTTTCTTCAATAAGCAGACACGAGGTTGTTATTATAGGATTTATTAGGATACAATAGCTGACGTTTCGGCGGTTTCGCCTTCTTCAGAGCCTGGAAAGGTCAAATTGGGTCAGGTCAATGGAAAGGTCAGATGTGTTCTACCTAGCCAAACACTTTCATAACCCCAGCAGATAAAACTTAACAAATAAATTTGCATTCGTATAAGAAACAGCTTCATTTAAACACCTACCGTTTATTCGTTGTAAGTATTTAAGTTAGTTAGTGGATAGCAGCCGAGCAGAGTAATACATGGGCGACAACTCAACTAACTAACTTAAATACTTACAGCAAATAAACGGCTCTGAAGAAGGCGAAACCGCCGAAGCGTCAGCTATTGTATCCTAGTAAATCCTATAACAACAACCTCGTGTCTACTTTTTGAATAAAAACATCGAATTATCAATCAATGCCGAGGTTGAAAGAAAGTCGGTCGTGGTAAAGTCAAATATTTCATCCGTGTGTCTTTCGTTGTTTAAAATGTCCAACCTGGTTCTCTTCTTTTAGAATGCTAGTTAGGATAACCCCTTGGCTTACAATTTAATGACGAGTGTTACTAAATTTTGTTTGTGCAGTATTAATAAGTAGTATTTACTTGATGGGCGCGTGTAGCGCAGTGGTCGGAGGCGCCCTGCAACACAGACGTGGAATCGATCCCCATGCCCCTGGCCCAACAAGCCATCCATCCCTCCGAGGTTGGCAATTTGGTACCAGACTTGTCTGGGAAGATAGCAGCACTGGTTCGATATATCGGTAAGCCACCGCGTGTCATTATAGAGGTCAGATGTGCATTCAATCACCTCCAAACGATACTTTATGAAGTCGAATGCATGGTATATCCCTCAGGGATTGAGCAACGCCGAAAGCTTTATCCTTTATTCATTTGACAAGGTGTCAAGCCATAGTTTTAATCGTTCTAATTGTTACCCATATACAACAACAGAATAAATGTTACAAGGCTTATAAAGGTTGAAACAGTATAAGGAACAAAAATTTTATATAGCTATGATCCCTACATGAGGATTTAATGGGAGAATAGTCATTGCCGATTCCATAAACTTCAGAATTGTCGATTTCATACAGGTGCAAAAAAATTTACAAACAAGTGTTCAATGAAGTAAAAACAGGTAAAACTTCTATAAAGGATTTCGAGAAATTCAAACAATGCTACTTTGTTTAGCACAGCATCAGCCGACAACAGAAGAGCTCCATTAATTCCACTGCTAGAGAGCATTTTGAAGTGAAGGTGCAAGAATCTGGGTGTCGAGTGCAGTTGCTGTAGACAAGCTCACCACCCACCGATGACTTAATTTTCCAGAAAGGGATAATCCTAAATTAAAAACAATGACAATCCATTTAACGATGCAAAGACAAAAATGACCTCGTGCTTGGTTCTTTAACCACCAGACGTCTTATCAGGCCACTCGGGCCTTCACTGACACACTTTGGAATCTGTGAACAAGCAGTCTGATAATGATAATAAGATTAAGGACAAAAAAAGAATAGCAGCTATGAAAGTGTGATACAACGACTCCGTTCTCTTCTACTTCGTGAACGTTTGCAAAAACACTTTAGAAAATGGTATGGTACTACACAGTGTCTATAAGGTAGACGACAAGACATTAACAGACCTTAAACTCACCATAGGACTATGAGTCATAATTGCAGAGAACGTCTCATTCCTGGCACGAAATTCAAATAGTGGTCGTCCGACGAGCATCTCATATGAAAGAATTCCAATCGCCCATATGTCAACCTAAAAGCGTTTAAAATAGCGCTGACTAAAACAATACAGCACACCTGCGTAGAAAATTAGCGCAGCTTAAAGAAAGATATTAGACGGGATGGAAACATTTTGTCCAGAACAAAATCAGTCGGAGCAATCTCTGTCGTCATATATATGACTCAAAAGTATCAGGGTAGATTTTACAGTGCGAGTCATATGTAGCTCAAATCAAGTTGTGTTTTACAGTTCAATATTTCCCGCGATGCCCCTTGTATTATGCCGATAATTTCTTCAGCATACATGTTTTATCAGTACTAGGGCGAGAAAAGCTGTTATCTATACGTTATGATATATAAAAACGTTTTCGTTCGTCTGAATACCGCAGGAATTTTCTGTCTGATCCCGACCGAAATGAACGGTGACTATCTGGGCTAACGACTAACTCCAACGAAAACGCTATACCCAATCTACCTCTTAATTCCAGAGAAAATTAATCGATAAGGAATAAGCCACTTTCAGCACTCCCACAGTAAGAGCATACAACGTCAGGCAACAGAGGCAATAGGCCACCAAATCTCCGTTCATCATTGGAATCAGATAAACAACACCTCCACGACGTACGGACAACCTATTGCTCTGTCTGCAACAATTCATTCTCCGAGTCCATTCAGATCATGTGCTTCATGACGCCACAGGACTAATCAGCGCTGCTATCCTCCCAGACAAGTCTGGTAGCAATTTGCCGAACCCGGAGGGATGGAGAGCTTGGCCCGCCTGGGGCGCGGAAATCAATCCCGAACGTAATGGAGGGTGCCTCTGACCACTCAACTACACGCGCCCTCATCCGTAATCGTTACGCATTAGTTAAATGCTTCGTTTGCAAAACATTAGCTAATGGTCGTGCGTACGATCGTTTCTAACTACTTTGTTTTCTCAGGCTACTGGGGGTTTCTCGTATAGTTAGCACTACGATCGACATAATTGTTAACATTTGTCTTCACGTAACTCTTTTGTAGGATGTTCGTTATTTACGTTTTTGTTACACTCATATATACGAAAGCAGTTTGTTACCATACCGACCCATTCCCCTCCACCTCCCTCTCCCCACATCTGGTGTTTTCTTCCAAATTAAGCTTTCTGCGCTGAAGTTTGTTCCGTTGTGTTGAAGTGTACCATCCATTTCTTTACTCAATGTAACATTTGAATCTCAGTCTGTTTTCGGCATTATCTAAGGATTAGAGGAAGGTCCAAAAAGATTCTTAGTAGTTGCAGTGCACTAAAGATATCATTTAGGAAGACGGTGAATCGTTGTCAGCGACCTCAGAGTACGCTTATGCCATGTTAAATCAGCCGCAGATTCAGAGAGGATTTCACAGCATTCTACTTCCTAAGTTTTCGTGTTCGGTGTCGCCTTGTTCTTTGGAACCTCATTACTTTGGCAAAGGCAGCTCTTTTGTAAGGAATTCAAGGAAGCCTTTAAGATGATCGATCAAAATAGGGCCGGTTTCATCAATCATACTGAGCTCGGGGAAATGTTTACGTCTCTGGGTACTTGAGTTTGTTCTTTTGGTCACCTTTCTAAGCAACAGCTTAGATTGAGTCAATGATGAAAATTTGAACAGTTTTTTGATGCGCTGATTAATAAATGTGATTAATAAAGCGCCACCTGGAGCTATCAATTTGACTGTGTTTGACGAGGTCTTTGACCCTTTTTGGAGGAGTGTTAAGCGGTAAAACATTCTTCTTTTTGACCTATATGATGAGTAACTGGGCTTGCCTATATTTTGAATCTCTAGGTAGTGGTCCAGAGGAGGTCGTTTGCAACGCTTTCCAACATCCATCTCTTTTGACGAGGAGCATTCAAATGAATTAAGCGAGGATCGAATTCGTGAACCTCTTACTGCAGTGGGTGATCGGCATACCTACGAAGAGGTTAACATCAGATCATTTTAACAGTACCACTTCCTTTACTACATCGTTTCTTCAAGTGTCTTTGGAGTACTGCATTGCAGCACGATTTCCCTATATTATTTTTATCCACTTCCTTCACTTTTTCTATCCACGATTTATCTCTATCCCTGTTTCACTTCGTGTTTAGTCTAACACTAGGTCTGATTTCGAAGTTTTTTGGTGCCTTTCGTTTACTTTTACTTACTTGGATACTTGGGTGGTCCGTCATCGCAAGTACTGTGTGCCCGAGTCTTCATTCCATCGCGCCATGGTCGTTAATGGTGGTAGTCTGCTTTTAACACACGGTAACGTCCATGGGGCACATTCGATGATCCAGAAATGCAACTAAGATGATGCTGAGAAATTTGCAAAACTCCGGACCTGCGGTGTCTTGGTGGGAAACGAACGTGCTATTGTCCTTTCCGGGGAGTAACGCGTTCACCACCACACCATGCGGATCCTTCGTTTCGCCTGTCTGCGGTCCGGAGTTTTGCAAACCCCTCAGAATCATCTTAGTTGTATTTCACATGATACCCTGCCGTTAGAAATTATAGTAGGCGGTATACAAAAAACGTTAAGATCCAGAAATGGTTATCATCTACAAATGCAATGAATGGCTGCTGTAAGCAATGAATTAGTGTTTTCATCGTTTAGATGGTCGTTCGAGAGGACGCTTACATTTCCTTGAAGTCCACCCCGCAGTTTTTTTTGACTGACTATCATCTTTTCTCTTTAGTACTTATACATAATGACTGGATCACTCGAGATATTAAACGCACTCCACGAAGACCACCGACTCGATAGTCAGAGTCCTTCACTAAAAGCCTAGAAGAAAGATATGATAAGATATGATGCTCGACGGGTCCCTAGAGCGAGGAAAACTCACTGGGCTACTTTTGCACGCAACAAGGAAAAATGGAAGATTTACTGGCGTTCGCTCGAGTCACTCGACGATCAAGGTGACTACAGGTGATACAGGTGATACTTGAACATAGTACTTAGTACGATCCGACCATCCGTGCCTCCCTATTGATGTGTTCTTCGCGCTCTCGTAGGTGGTATGGGTTCCAAAGATCTGAACTGCACATTCCGACTAGACGTTGCGAGTTCTGAAGGAAAATCAGAAAAAAATCGTTCAGGCAACTAGAGGTGCTGTTCGACTGATGCGTGAGCCTACGTCTTTGCTGCAGAACGGAGCCCTTGGAAGACTAGTGAGTTAAAAATTAAGCAGCTTCTTAACACTTGGATTCCTCTATTATTTAAGGCTCAATTTATGCTTTTTTTTACAGGCGCTGTGGTTTTATTTGATCTGTGGCATAGTTTTCTATCACGTTAACATATGCAGGATCTCTTTTGACTTTAAAAAGATGTGTTAAAGTGTTAAAATGTGTTAAAATATCTGTCACGTCTTTTGAGATCTGAAATTGCTAAGGATTTTAGACCTGTCCTAGTTATCAATGAGGAGCTTCCCACTTTTATTGATGGGGCTGCTGAATAATTTTTCTTTCCCTTCTGTTTGCTCTTTTGCTTTTTCACACGCTCTACTGCCCTGACCCGCATTAGAACATTCTAGTTGCAATATTTGCTTTAGTTTATATTGCTTGAAAGTTTTGTTCGCCTTTTAGTTACACTTTTTTATTTTATTTTATTGGACTCGTCTTCACGTCTACTGTGCGGATCCCAGCACTTCTCACATTCGAATCGTTTCCTCGCCTCCACTGTCCATGAAGATCTTCCAACTTTAACGTGTGGTTTCGGTTGTTGGTTGAGGATTTTCATTCCATCTTGGATGTCGTAGAATGCTGGTCGAGCAATTCTCCCTGGAATCCTGAGACAACTGGGCTGGAGCGTTCCCAACTGGACTGCGAGTGGTTTCTCCGCAGGCAACTTCGGTACCAATTTCCCGACCCCAGAGAGATGAGGGACATGGTTGGCCCGGAGTGGAATCGAACCAGCACCATTCTCGGGCATCACTACCACTGTGTTATCCGCCCTCTTACACGACTTTTAAGGCTTAAAAAAGGATAGATTGGTATTTTTAAAGCACGCCCCTAAAATACTCTTTCATTAAAGTGTCTTAACAAAATATGGTTGTTCATAAAGCAGGAGACCTTGTGTATGACCAACCAAAATTGTAGGAGGAAGTGGTTGTAGTGGAACGAAATGTTAAATAGTTTAAGATTGCCGTTGTGTATAGTAAATGCTGTTATTTTAGTACTTAGGTTTTAGGTTCATTTATTCCGTGATACTCAGGTCAAGAATGGATATGCCGATTGCGTGGAGCTCAGACCTATGTTGAGCCATGGTACAAAGGACCAAGATAAGCGATAGTCATCCTAGAAGTTGCTGCGAATTTGTGCAACTGCTACCCACCATTGATGACGTGAAGTTAGAAGTGCTTAAAGTTAATCGATACTTTATATTCCTGTTACTCAAGCTGTGCATCATTTTCACTTCTTGTATTTAGGGGGTACGCCATAATAATGTTTCATGCTTTATACCTGTAACAATAAACTTTCTCTATAAATCAATACACATTTATCGATATTTTCTACACGTGGTTTTACCTTTGTAGACTTCTGTTCGATACTGTGAGAACTCGGGCTGACAAGAAACATTCTTTTCATCGAAAAATAGTGACGTCGTTTTCTTAGTTAGTCCACGCGAGCATCCTCGTCCTATGAAGTAATAACTAGGTTTAGTGACTAAGATTTGTCTATGAGTTCTCTTGATAGAACCACAATGTTGCTGAGATATTTGCAAAACTCTGGACCGCAGGTGTCTATGGTGGGAAACGAACGCACTATTGTCCTTCCCGGGGAGTAACGCGTTCACCACCACACTATGTGGGTCCTTCGTTTCGCGTGTCTTTCAGCTAGTTCTATCGATCTTTTTGCCATCAGCAATCACCCGTCAACGGGATTGATCTGGGGAACCCACATCGGCATTGAACACAGTTAAGCTGAAGCTGTAGTTGAAATCACAATGTTTTACCATTTTGATAGAGTTTGAAATCTAAGAGAACGTAGACCAATGGAACACCCAATCAGTTGAGCTGGTTCAGATAAAGGAAAGACTTTGGATCCAATTTCTTTTGTCGGAAGCCACGTTCGGGTTAGGGTAGCCTTTCTTTGAATTGCATGAGGTGACTATTGTACGAGCACACGCATCCATCGTAGCGTTTTCCTTTTGGAGTCTATTTCAACATTTTTGTTTTTTCCATAGACTCTTGGGCGGCCGTCTTCATAGAATAAGAGAACAGTCGGCTTGCTTTAGAACATTATAAGAAGAACTTATACTTGAAGATTCTGACCTGCTGGTGTACTCCAACGATAAAAAAGGAACCGTGAGTCACGTACAGCAAAGATGTAAGATCGTACAATTCAGAATACCCGGTAGTGGAACGACCAGAGATCGCTTACGGCTAGACTATTCACAGTGCTTGTGGTCAGAATTCTCTACAAAAATTCGGAAAACTAAGTTCCCCACCATCATCTTGTGCTTAGTATCTCAAGAGTGTTAGGTCCCGATTAGGCAATTGTGATAACTGCGACTACGACAAGGATCAATGAAAGCGATGGCGATACTATTCGACGGAAATGTGGTAATGTAGATGAAGTCTGGATGAACTGTGAAACCAAACGTTGTAGGAGACGCTCCTACTTTACACATTTCCATTAGCAGTTCTAGGTCAATTAGTATTTGTTTAGAGAATCCGTTCAGTGTAGTCCTACAAAGTAGTGAAGACGAAATTATAGGGATAGTTGTCCATCAAGACAGAGCTATCTTCATTCGAAGAAAAATGAGAAATCCCAGAATTCACGTTTGGATTGCACTAACGAAGTGTTCAATATTTTTTTAGTTGGAAAAAGTTTTCTTCATAGCGATTTCTGAAAGGAGGCCTTCGATACAAGTACTCGTGGTTCATTTCATACCGAAGGCATGGATATCAAAAACTAAGAGTCACATTCGACGGACGTAATCACTACCTACTGACATGCTTCCCGTCCCATTTAAAATACATATTAAAGATGGGTAATAGCGCGTTCGTTGCCCACCACAGACACCTGTGGTCTGAAGTTTTACAAATATCTCAGCGTCATTGTGGTCGTACCACACATATTAAAAAACTACAGAAAAATGTCGCTAGTGGGAAAGAAACGTTTCATTCGTGTCGATTTATTCTTACGTTGCGAAAGACATGAAAAGGATAAAAAGGATAAAGCTCTCGGCGTTGATCAATCCCCGAGGGATGCGCCATGCATTCGACTTCACTAAACACCTTTGGAGGTGATTGAATGCATATCTGGCCTTTATAAAGACTCGCGGTGGCCTGTCGATGTATCGAGCTAGTGCTGCTATCCTCGCAGACAAGTTTGGTACCAATCTGCCGAGCCCCGGAGATATGGAAGTCTTGGTGGGCCATGGATGCATGGATCGATTCCACGTGTGTCGCAGTGACGCCTCCAACCACTGCGCCACATGCGACCTTAAATATTTTAATACGCTCATTCATTTCTGAACAAGCTGGTATCACTAGAGAGAGGCAGAGTTATTGCTCAACAGAAATTTCTAGAGTGTTTCCCAATGAGTTCAATCTGATAGAGCCGATTCAATGCGTGTTATGCTAAGTATGAATGAGTACATCAGATAAAGCGATATACAAGAAGTTTTGCTAACACAAAAAGTACTAGAGTTCAGACTAAAGTTCACACAAAGTTCATCAGATAAGAGTGTGGAACAACTCCAACATAAAGAACGATGACTTCGACAAGATACGTGGCAACGCACGGACTACAATAAATTCTGAAAGAAAGCTGGATTGAGCTGAAGCTAGTAAGAGTGAAACTACTGGCAGGAACCATTCATAATTCTGATATACTTGTTCTCCACAAATAAACTCTGTTACGAATAAGTAGAGGAAGCGAGCGAATAAAAAATTGTCAAAAGATAAAGAGGATATTACAGTATAACAAAGCTGAGGCGGACTGGCAAATTCTTTGACGCGACTTCAACTTCAGTAACTGTTCTGCACAAAAGAGTGCCGTCGAGTGAGGTTACTTCGTTCGAAAGGTGCTCCATTGCATTTGAGTTGATGCAATCACGAAGACCAACATTGGAAGAATGAATGGCTGTGGAACGGATCTGGATTCAATTCTGATCGATCCGGCTCTGAAGAAGATGAAGGCGGCGGAACGTTAACCAAATAAGGTTTTCTTAATTAACCTCGCGTTAGCTTATCAGTGAAGGGATACACCTCGACGTAACCGTTCCATTACTCTACAGCTATGAAGCCATAAAAGTGCCAGTCAAAAGGTCTTCAGGTGTTTTTTTTGCTCAACTTATTTCCTGTTACTTCGACAATAGATTTGTTAGATAGCTTTGTACTATTTCTGAATAACCCATTCTATGCCTGAAGGTATTCCGACAGCAAGTTTAACTCTAATTTGCTTCGGCACAGTCATGAAACTGCACTTCATTCTCTATATGTTTTTGACTAGTAGGTTTGCTTAACCCTCTCTCAACTTCAGCACCGTTCTGATTTCACTAACGCCTTCACATTTAGCAATGACGAGTAATAAATCAACAGTGGCTAGGGACGCCAGAGAAATGATCAGTTGTAAACGGGATATCTTTCGTTTTTCCTATGCATCATTGTCAATCTTCCTCTAAGGTGTCAGTTACTTGACATGTTTCACCTTCACTTTTTTCATCACCAATCAATCCTTCTACTCATTGCTTTCTCTTTTTTCGCCATTTTCTTCATAAAAAGTCGGTCGTGGGAGTTGCTGAAAGATGTGCCAACAAGATACTTCCGACTTGTAAAAGAAGCGCTGTCACTTAGACAAAAGATCGTCTTACCTCGACAGTCAATACACTTTCGCCGCCGCTGTCTAGAACATCGAGTCGTTCCGAACTTCATCAAACGAAGACGACTACACGACGTATGCGGACTACCAGAGGACAGTCACCAAGTACTGGACATCGAATTGCGAATACTACGCACTTGTCTACGAAGCCGACAAAACCAGATGTTCGCCAAGTGAAAGAAATGCGAGATGAAGGAAAACCTTTGTGCTCAGTATTTGGAGGACCGCCTCTGGAGGAAAATAGTGGGTAGGTTAGTGTTGATTTGCAACTCTATTAGGTCTAATGCTAAAGTAGCTTTGCGAAGAAAATTTGAAGACTTTTTGAGTAAATCGCATAGCACACAGAAATATCGCCAACGAACATCAAACGGATCACAGTAGGATAGGTAATGTCCAATAAAAATCAAGGCTAACCGTGTTAGGAGGCATGACTCTCCCTGACGATGAGCGTTCGTTATTAGAATTAGGACCGAGTTTCTCACCATTTGAACCCATTTCTAAGGTAGCCTTGCGTACGGTCGCATGTAGTTTACATGAACTTCAAGATAGACCCCGCAAAAAAGCTAGAGATGAAACGCAAAATAGGGGCGAAAAACACCAAGTGGGGGCCCTACCAATAGCACCACTTCCTCAGCCGTTCTTTAGACAACAAGAGCCCAGTAATGAATTTGATGTTAAATTTCGGATGTTTACGAATGAAACTCTCAAAGTCCTTAATCACTATCGCGCGAAAAGATACAGCTCAAACCTCACTGAAGTGCAAAGACGTGGTACGCGAGAGGTAAAAGAGCTGACAAGGTTGAAAAACATAAGACTATCCGTCAGCAATAAGGGTGGAGAGTTTGTCGTAATTCCCCATCAGTTAGATGTTGAAACAACGGAAAAGCGTCTTGAAGATGCTTGACTTTACCGCCCATCATCTGAGAAGGAATTTAAAAGTAAATACCGAAAATTGAACCACGAATGGGCCAAAATGGCAAGAGCTGCTGATTTAAAACCATCAGTTATCTCTCAACTAAAATTTGACTTACCAACATAACCCGTCTTATACTTCTCGGTAGACGGGCGAACGGATAGGATAACATGGCTTTTAACCCTAATACTTAACCAGTTGTTGAAACACATTCCAGCCCATCTTATGAATACCGAAATATTTCTGGATCGCCTACGTAGTGCTCAGCCCAGCAGATGGAATCCTTCGACGTTACCGCCCTTTATACAAACGTGTCGAATGACTCCGCAATGCAAGCCATATGTGAACTCCTTATGCAATACGAAGGAGAAATAAACATGTATGGCTTCAAGATAGAGCAGTTGATGGCACTCTTAAAAGAACGCTTCAGCCGCCTAATCTTCAGACGGTCCGGAAAGTGCTACGGACAACGACTGGCACCAAGTCTTGCCATTGCGTTTACGTCTAAGGTGGAAGCACCGGTGACTGATCTCAGGCCGCTACCCTACTGTAGATATATGACTGTTTTGCCCTTTACTCAAAACAAGAGGAAATGGACAAATGTTTCGAGTAAAATGCACAGTCAGAGCATATCAAGTTCACTCGAGAGAAACCGAAAGAAAAATGGCTTCCATTCCTAAACGTCGAAATCCACCTGTCAGAAATGGATACATTACAAAGTGGTACCGAAAGCCAAGTAGTAAAAACATCTTGGTTCATTACCTCTCCTCTCACCCCTCTCACACGAAAAGGGCGCTTGTAAGAAACATGTTTCGAACAGCAACCAACGTGTGCACGGGAAGAGAGCAGAGAGAGAAGTCCCGGAACTTGGCGCGGCAAATAGCCATTTTTAATGGCTAGGAAACTGTAGCTCGAGATAGGCGTAGAAGAAACCACAGGCCTCCCAACGATACCTCTAGCGGCAATAAGATCCTGTTTATCCTGCCCATCATTTCAAATGATGTAAATGCAGCTATAAAACGCTGTTTAAGAAGGGCGTGCCTAGAGAATTCGGTAAACGTAATTGAAATGCCACCGAGTAATCATAGGCGCCAGCTAGTTCGTAACCGCCTATATGACCGTCTATGTGCAACCCAAAACTGCATAATTTGCTCCAATGGTAGAGACGGTGATTGCATGAGCTCGGGTATAGTTTATCTGATCTCCTGTAAGGCGTGCGGAGACGAATACCTTGACGAAACGGGTAGACCACTCTATGTCCGAATGAAAGAACACCTAGTCGGCAAACGTAAACCACATACCCCACTAGGCACCCACAGGACGCAGAGACATAACGGAGAAGATTTTGAAGTATGTGTCACGATCCTCGCACAGGAATCGAGAACACAAGCGCGCAAAACTCTCGAGGCGTTCTGGATTAATTCCAGAAATCCGAAAATGAACCGCGGTGAAGAATGCCTAATTATCACGCGTGATATTTGGCAGTATATAAGCCTGTTATTCTGATGGGAGGAACACATTCCACTTCCATGTGGATTTTGTGCGGTTGGTCTTCACGCGACATACTCAGTGGAAGCCTCATAGAAAGCCGTGAATGCGCAAAACTGTGTTCAGTGTGGTTGAAATCTTGGTTTAGCGTTTTCTTTGTTTGGTTATGGAGGTGTTTGGCCGAATAGATTGCCGTCAACTTGACCTTTGCAGGCTCTGAGGAAGGCAAATCCGCCGAAACGTCGGCTTGTTCGTGAATAAAGGATAAAAATAACACCTCGCGTTTGCTCAACAAGAATACGAAGAATTCTCTTCATATTTTTACACTTTTAAACCAGTTAGTGATACGAGTGACAATCCTTCATGGCGAGAGAGGACATTAATTTAGCAACTGTTCACTTCCTTTCTATGTCACCTTTCGCTTCCTAGCAGTCATCATTTCGCACTTCTTATCACTCCCATCATTCTCTTCGCTTTGTGTTACAGAACCAGATCCGTTTCGTATCAAAGGAAGTATATTTAAAAAAAACATCTTTAAAAAAGCAGAAAGAGCGCCCAGTGAAGACTTGAGTTCTGCGAAATTATGGTGCTTAGATAAATGCAAAACTTGGACCTCTGACTAGATTCGAACCCGTGATTACCCGTTCCGTGGCTGGCTGACAGAAAATCAAAACAAGAGCCTCAGTGGCGCAATGGGTAACACGTGAGCTCCCGAAAAGGGGTCCGATTTGATCTAGGGTCAAAGTTTTACAAATATTTCAGCCTTCTGGTGGTTGTATTTCACATCATACCCTGCCGCGAAATATAGTAGTAGACGAAAATAGAAAAGTTAACATCTATGAAATTACTTCAAAATCGAATTTCTTTTAACCTCAGTGTGACCAATCAATATGTATTCTTTCACTGATAAGCTAAAATGAGGTTGATGACCAACATTATTCGGCCAGCCGATAACTGGTAGGTATGGCAATTTGTTGAAACTATTCGCCACAATAAAGACTACACACATAGTTTGGAAAAGAGACCCTTCATTGATTACCGATGGATTTTAAACAGTACTTCTTTTTTTTTCGAAACCGACCTTCCCTAAACCTCGGTGTGACAAATCAATATGTATTCTTTCTTGATAAGCTTGCACGAGGTTGATAAATATATTTATTTTCGGCTTTAAGCCGAAAATAAATATATTTATCAACCTCGTGCAAGCTTATCAAGAAAGAATACATAGTACTTCTTTTTGTCCCAGTGCGCATTTTGGTACACATACACACATCTATATACACAGACGTACGCATACCCACAAATACACACAAATACACACACACATACACACACACAATTAGGAAGAGCATCGTAGATGAAGGGTGCGAGGAACAGAAAGGAATAAAAGAAATGATCTGACAGTGAAAACAATGTCATGTAAGGTCACAGTGATGAAAACAAACGTGTTATATGAAATACTACCAGCAGAAATTGAAAATCACTTTATACTTCGTCGAGAATCGAGAATAAATTTAACATTCCTAGACAATCGGGGATGATGTTTTTCTACTGGAGGTCAGTCAGATCTGGTCCATAAAAGTGCAAGCCACGCCCGGCGCGCCGGTGCCAGTTATCGATTGGCTCGGTTTTCGAACCGGCATCGGTCCTCATCCCTGACCTCCGATCAGTCCAGAGATCTATCCATTACATAAACTTAATCGTTTAAATCCTTAAATTTTTCTCTGTTCGTGTTAATAATGTATGCTATGTGTGTGGAATTTTGGAGACGTCACACTTAAGGACTTTCTTCGATTTACCCCTGGTATTTTGCTATATCCTTTTGGTACTCTTCAGGTTTACTGTGACTTAAAGATAGATGTTGCTGCTTAGTATTTATCCCTCACAAGCTGTTAAATCGACCCACTGTTGATTCTTTTCTTGTTTGTTTCTGGCTTAGAATTCCAACGTTGAATTCGTCATTTAGTTTATGTTGAGCTGCGAACGTTTAGTTAAATCTTAGCAGAACAATGGTATTTATACTAGCAGGACCCTTTTGTGTCATACAAAATCCCCTAGGTCCTTTTTCTTCGACGTTGCTGAAATGACCAGTTCATCAGTATAGCCTTCATCAGTTTTCTCGGCTAGGCAGTATGCACCATTTGAGTACTATGGTCGTCGCAATTTTCTTAAGAGATCCTTTATTTTTACTAATTTTGTCCATAAAATAGCCGTGGCTGGCTCGTTGGGATTCCTCATGGTACAGGACTACTTTTAGCTGGAGGTCTGGTCGAACTCCTCATATTCTGGAACCTTCGTAGGTGGATAAATTCCAGTTGTACGTCGGTTCATCATCCGGCCACACGTTGTTGATACCACGATGAGACAGTGGGTTATTAGAGTGGAAATGACCAACTGTTTACTAACTTGTCTCCATTCTTAGATGACCCGTCTTCAAATATGCGGACCACAGCACTTTTCCCACTCGTTGCATTGTGTCGCAGTCGTCCTTCATGGAGTTAGTAGAGTTCACATGTGGTTTCGGCTGCAGTTTGAGGCTCTATTATTTCCTTATTGTCATAGTGAATACTGGTGGAGGGTGTTTTTGTTAAAATCCTGAGTGAGCCCTGCTGGGGTGGTACCGCATCACCAATTCTAACGCTTGTGTGTTGGAGTACCATTCACTTCCGTAGGACTGATATTCCTTCAGTACGACGGCGAATCGTAAGGTTTTTTTAGGGTGATGCTACAAGCTCTACCGTACTAGCAAGTAGAAATACCATATCCCATTCGTTCCTTCCTCTCGCAATCGTAGTCCATGGTGGTGGTTTTGTTCGAGCAAGGCAGTGCTTGCGAGTCTCATACTGCGAACTGTAAAACAACTGCAGCTGCGGGTACAGCTGATTAACTTTGTTTACGAACACGTCCGCCTAACGTGTAGGTGTTCGTCCTAGGAGACGTTTGCATTCTCTTGGAGTCCACTCTACTGTTCTTTTCGTTCATCTGTCGTCGGCTCTTCTCATTATGTGACCAACACACAGGCTTTAACAGCAAGAACTGGGTATTTATCCACTAACAGTCCCATCTTTTTTTTTTATTGACACCATATGATGTTCTTCCGTTCGTGTTTTGTCGTATAACATATAGTGATGCTACGTTTTGACAAAACCACAATGCTGTTGAGATATTTGCAAAACTCTGGACCGCAGGTGTCTGCGATGGGGAACGAACGCGCTATTACCATTTCCGGGGCCAACGCGTTCATCATCACACCAAGCATGTCCTTCGTTTCGCCTATGTCTCAGCTAGTTCTATCGATCTCTGCCATCAGCAATCACTCGTCAGAGGGATTGATCTAGGGAGCCCAAATCGGTATTGAACCCAGTTAAGCTGAGGGTGTAGTCGAAATCACAGTGTTAATTTCCGTAGTAGTGCTGCGCTTTGTTTGCTAAAAGGAAAAAAAGGATTCGTTCATTGTGGCCATTGTTAACGTTCTGATGCATTTTGTTGTACATCAATGTTATTTAGAGTCACGGTGCGACAGTGTATTACTGGAGTACTTAGTTGAGTCGTCTTAACGAGTTTTGCTAGTTCAGTGAGGTTTTCGTTAGAATAGCCGAGTGTGCTCCTTCGAAGATTCCTATCCGGTGTTGTATTCATTGCATTGTAAACTCTGACAGTAGTGGTTTTTCCCCGGGTAATGTGTGTATTTTAGTCTATTGGTAGGTGAAGCTGCGTGTCTGCCAACGGCTGGATAAATTCTCTTTTCAATCCCTAAAGACAGAGCGCTCAGTATTGATAAATCGCATAGCAATGACTGATAATGCATCGAACGTTCATTAAGCATCGTAGAGTTGATTGAATTCCTATACGGCCTATACAATGACTTCCGGTGGTCTTCTTCCTCTTAGACAAATCTAGTGCCAGTGCCGATTCCGGTGGGGTAGAACCATTGGTAACAAGGAGCGCAAGATCGAACTACTGACGGCCTCAGTATGCATGTAAAGAAACCTCTAACGATGGCTCTACACGTGTACTTTCGTATTGATGTCTCTTAGTAATTAAATGTTCTAGTGAATTGAGATGTGGGACGTCGTGCTGCAACCATGTAGGTGTGAGTTATGCTTTTGGATGCTGCAATGTATCGCACTCTATAAGCATAAGGTTTCAACTTTTTTGAAATTATTATTTTAGCTACTTATAATCTCTATGCTTTCGCTTCGTTCATAGTCATACGTTGAGATGATGGGATGCGGATTGGGCTTGAGGACCTGCCATCATATGTCCTAAATTCATATGTCGAATATTTTTCGGAGAATCAGTCCCAAGATAGCGGCTCGTCAGCGTTCCCAGGTCTTCACCACATGCAGTCGATTTTGGATTAGAGGGGGATACGCTGCCTTGTGACTCGGATTTTTCTAACACAGCAGCGTTTTCCAAGATTAATTAGTCGATTAATTAATCATGGTGTAAGACGTCGAATCCTAGAGGGTTCATTCACTTCTTTTGTGTTCGTAAGTCCAACTTGGTCACCATTATAGGTCACCTTATGGATTAACATATTCTCAATTTCTATAGTCTCATGAAAGAGGAAGAGTGTTATGTAGAAATGAAGGGCTGCTATGGTAGCCTTTGTGGTAATCTTGCTGAAATGGTTAGATTTACTAGTACAAATTCACTGCAAGTACTGTGTACTGTTGTAGTTTCGCCGTCAGTCGTCTTATTCTAACACATTCTAACACTAAGGTAGAACAAGTTCTAGCTAACAAGTGTAAGTCCACACCTTTCGGTAATGTAAGTTTAGAAACGTCTTTTATTCGGTACATACTTGATATTCGAACGGTCCGTCCTCACTGGTCGTCCGAGCCCCAGCATAATCTCCATTTTTTGGAGACTTGCTGGTTGAGCATTGTGGTTCGCTGGAATGCTGAGGTCAGCCTAGCCAAAGTCTGCCGCAGGTCCTCACCACCACAGGTAGTCGCAGCCCTAGTGGATCAGAGGGAGATTTGCCACAATGCAACTAGTTTGATACCAGGACAATGGTGGGTCCTGGTATTGGTTTATTCTTGGCTAGGCTTCCTGATGGAAACGCCGGACTCCTTCTCAGTTTGTGCGACCCTGCTCCAGGGGGAACGAGGAGAGGAGGAGAGGGTGAATCCTCCCGCTATACATCGCAGCCTGTAAACGGTTGGGAGGTTTTTCGGTACATATGTTTTTTATATGTTAATTTGATTCTCGCCTCCTGAAATTTTTTCTCCTTAATGTGTGGTTGGCTAATTGTTTAACGAATCCGAAGTAGTGTTCCGTGTATTCGATTCATTTTGCTTGGGGTGATGATTATTGAACTCTGTGATAACATTTTCTAAGCCACAATTTTAACTTCTTATTTACTGCGTACTGTTTTTAATTGCAGAGTATGTTGCAAAATATAACTTCAATGATGTTGAAGGTTTTGCAAAACTCCGGACCGCAGGTGTCTGCGATGGGGACGAACGCGCGCTGTTACTCTTTTCGTGGGCTAACGCGTTCACCACCACACCATGCGAGTCCTGCATTTCGTCTTCCTCTCATCCTTGTTATTGACCTATGGATGCTCTCAGCAATCGGCCGTCAGAGGGATTGACTGGGTTCAGTGTCGACTTGTGCTCCCCAGATCATTCCCCTTGATGAGTGATTGCTGATAGCAGTTATTGGACAATAACACGGCTGAGAAAAAGACGACACGACGGACCCGCATGGTGTAATGAACGCGTTAGCCCCGGAAAGGATAAAAGCGCGTTCGTTCCCTATCGCCGACACCTGCGATCCGGAGTTTTGCAAATATCTCATCATCGTTGAAGTTAGATTTTCTATACTACTAGAACGTAGTTATTCAAAGAACTCGAAGAGTCGAAGAGAGATATTCTGGAGTTCGATTTTTATTGTCATCCATTAAAAGTTAATAAAAGTTTAGCAATATATTTTAGTGCTGCTACAGTATCTCGCAAATATCGGATGCTTGTCGTCTCTTTTCCTATGGAATGTATCGAGCGGTTGTCGATACGTATCGCCTACGTTCGGCCATATCACCGCGTGCTGGAGTTTTCCAATGGTTCTTTTTCCATCGAGAAGGACAAATTAGTGACGCATATGGTGTCAGTAGTCGTCATGTGAAATATAGCTATCATGAATGTTCATGATTACTTTTATAGGTATAGGTTAGGTAAGGAACTGGTTGAGAGAAAGGCAAAGCAAGGGCTTCAGCGCATAACACGTGAACCCTAGGAATTGGTAATAACGTGCTCGATCTGGCCTGGGATCCGTTTTGCAAATGTCTCACCATCATAATTATATTTCACGTCGTGCCATGTCGTTAAAAATAGTAATGGATAAAAGGATAAAGCCGTCAACGTTGATCAATCCCTGAAGGATGCATCATGCATTCGATTTCATTAATTATCGTCGGAGGCGATTGGATGCATGTCTTGAGTTTACAACGACCCATGGTGGCTACCGATGTATCGAGCCTGTGCAGCTATCCTCCCAGAAAGTCTGGTACCAATTTGCGGACCCCAAAGGGATGGAAGGTTTGGTGAGTGAGCGGCGCCGGGATCGATCCCATGCGTGTGTGTTGCGAGGCGCCTCCGACCACTGCGCCACACGCGCCCTGTGAAAAATAATAATGCGCAGTAAATAAGAAAGTTAACATTGTGATTATTTTTATGGTTTGTGTAGGGAAGTCAACTCAGTAGTTTTTTTTTCAGACCGTGTGTTCTGTCACTGTTTCATCGTTGGCAACTCATTCTGACATACCCGTCAAAAGGTTATTGCGTTTAGTTTGCGTTGCTGAGCGACGGAAATAGCACGAATGCTGGCCGATACCACCATCACGTAACTCCACAAACTCTCTGCAGCGCCTAGTTTAGATGCCTAGTTATTTTTACATTATCATTATTATTAAATGACGCGACATCGCATGTATTACACTACGCGGTTCCTAGCATTCTTGCATTCTGTTCGTTTCTCCGCCTTCACCATCCACGAAAGTTTTCGAGTTTTTTTTCTTGTGGCTTCAGTTGGTGTTCGACGCTTTTCCTTTCATCATGAATGTCGTCGAAAGGTGATCAAGTCGATTGTCCCTGGAATTCTGACCTAGTCCTGTTAGAGCGTTCCCATATGAATTGGAGGAAGTGTACTTGTCGTAGACAAATCTGGTGTCAATTCTCCCATCGCGGAAGGCTGATAGGCTAGACCAGTTCGAAGCAGGGTCGAACCATCGTCTAGGCAGGTTGAGCTGTTTTATTAGTTCATATAAAAGCCATTGGGGTTTGCACAGCTAAAAGAAGGCACAGTTTTGTTAGTCCACCAAGGTAAAACGTAGATTTTTAAGAGCACACAAAGAATTTTTTTCGTCGTTGCTCGCAGCTTGGACATCAGTGGTGTTCTCGTTCACTAGTGTACAGTGGTGTTCAACATAGCTTATTTTAAAGTCGTAAAGACGCATTGATTTAGAAATACTGTTTATATCTTTAGACGGATAGCCGTAAAGTTTGTTTTTCTTCTTTCCAGAGCCCTTGATTGAACACGTTTCTGGTTTATGGTTCTAAGAACCGTTCTCTTTCATGGGCATTGATGTATGAACAAAAAGACGTTTAACCCAATTTTTTGGTTCCGTTCGGTGATTTTATTTTACAACAGTGCTGTTCTAGTAGATTCCGAAGCGGCCCAGTCGGTACAGTTGATTTTGACATTTATGCGTGAGAAGGGTTTCAACACATAGGCGACAATGGATGGTTTGCGATATCTTCCGCACGGGATGGTATCTAATTCTTCACTGGTTCTGAACTGCATTGGGATCAATGCGTATTGTTGGGAATATTTTGAAACTACGAATTTGCGGAAGTTTTTAAATTTTGGCTCGATTTCGTTCCGTTCATTTTTCTGTCTTTGCGTTTTTGTCGCATTCACTCACAAAGAACATGGTTGACATTGATTTCCCTAAATCATAGATTTTAGCTCTATATTGTTGATTAAAGTGCAAAGTGCACTATTTGTTTGCATATTTCAGAGTATTTGTATTAGGAGTTCTTGTAATAGTGTGCTCAAATGGGCGGGTGCTATTTCTCTCTAATAGCCGGTGAGATAGGCCGACTCCTAATACCTGGACCCCAGTTACTAACAGGTCTGCTTTTTTTGAATGCACGTAACAAGAAAACATAACCCAAAACCACATAACATAACCCTTCCTCAATTCTGGGGGTGACTAACATTTTACGTGTTTTTCATTCTTTGCTGCACTTCCCTTGAGTAAACAATTCTCCGCTTACAACAGTTCGTCGTAAAATAGTGTCATAGGTTTTCCACATGAAGAAATATCTTCACCTAAATCGCCGGTTATATTTTTCTGAAGAATTTTCACAGCGTAGTGGAACTTTGCTTTGAAAGGCCAAGTGCTTGCTGTAAAAATTTTATTCCTGTATTTTTCTTGTTCTTAATGTTTACTCCTTTAATTATATTATTTCCTTCTTTTGTCACCATGTTTTAGCCAATAGCTGATAAATCCACGGCCGTAAGCATTGATTTCAATGCATGCACCGGCAGCTTTGCTATTGCATAATAAGCCTCAGATTTTTTTTTTAAGATTTACAAGTCTTTGGCTACAAGCTCTATACGTCCTTGTGCTTCTAGGGTTATGTTCTGATTTTTGAGAGCTCATAAATCGCTATTCTCTTTAGTTTTTATTCCATCGACGCTCATATATTGAGCAACGAAGAATGGTTTCGTCCAAAAAACTGTGTTGTCGTCAAAACTTTTGATCAACATTTGTTTCTTAAGTTCGAATTCGAGAAATTAGATTTTCTTTCTGAGAAAAATCACACATAACTTCAAGGTAGTGGAAGAGGACCAAGTTTGTTGTATGCGTTACTGAAGTGCACTCTAATTTTCGAGCAATAATTGCCGTTTTCATAAACCCTAATTAATTCGATAACGAATCTGCCAAACATGTGATAACTGGAAAAGTGCAGATTGCAGATCACGATTTCCCAGCGAGTACTAGCGTTTCTGGAAAATTCATTGGTGACAGAGCCTCTCGAGCTGAGAAGGACTCCAGCGTTTCCATCAGAAAGCCCTGATAACCGTAGATCAGTGCCAAGCTCGACGACCGTTTTGGTATCAAACTAGTCGCATGGTGGCAAATCTCCCTCCGATCCACAAGGGCGGCGACTGCCTGCGATGTTTACGCAGGGAACCACAATTGCTAGACCAGCAAAATTCCGAGAAAATAGAAATTATGCTGGAACCCGCGCAAGCCAGTGAAGACGGGCTATACGAGCATCCAAAGAAATGTGCAAGACGATGAGATGCATAATTCAATTCAGTTTAATTTTTATGCACCTGTTCGACATATGTGCTCTTAGCGAAAAGCAAGGCAATAATTTTCACACCGAGCGTCATTTAACCTAGATACTAACATTCAGTGCATTCCTGGTTTGTCAAGCCTGCACGAGGTTGTTGTATGGGTTTGATGAAGACGAAGACGTCGAAACGTGTTGGCCGAATAAAACTTCAATTACAAACTGGTGAAAAGTTAACGATCCAGAAAGGTATTTGCTCTTGTTGAATGCTTACATTTGATGTCAACTGCATTCCTTCTCTTACAAGCACATGATGAAAGTATGGGTGACGTTTTTCCCACGTATTCTTTGTACGTTAATCCAGGTGCTGTTCAACATAGTCACATGCATTTGGATGGTTGCTTCTAATCAATGTTACCTCGTTCGTGTTTCTAGTAAGTTGTTCGACAGTTGTTTTTTTCTTTTTTGTTCTTGAAAGTTTTCATAACGTTCTTAAGGGATTTCCCTCTCTGTCAGTGATTTAATTGAAACTTCAACACCTTCTTTAATTGTTATGCTAACGCGACGTTGGTAAATAGATCTGTTCGGCTAAGGTTTCGACGTCTCCGTCTTCAACAGAACCGTTGAATATCATTGGAACCTCTTGGTGTTTTCAGTCTTTTTCTCCTACGTTTTTTCAGCATTGCTTTTTTAGGCGAGTGATGTCTTTTGCTTTTATTGTCTCCGTTGTGAAACACTCTGGGAGAGCTAGTTTGGCGGCCTTTGACTGACCAAACGAGGACATTACTCAAATCTCCATCCATTGGGGACCACATGGTCATTTGATCACATGTTTCTGTTCGAACAAATGTGCATGATACAGTATTCGTATGAATAAATACATTTGTATTACGTTGTATTCCTACGTGTTTGTTATAGGAGACCTTTCCACTTTCTATTTTGAAAGCGCTTGAATCTTCGAGTTGTTGAGGAATTCCAGTATCACTTTCGATCTGTACTGATGTGTATGCATTGACTCACCTCGACGACTTCGTATGCCCATCTCGTCTTCGTTTTCTTCTTTATGTGTGGTGTAAATATCTTTCATCTGTTTTCTAGCATTTCTACGATACTTTTTAGAACAACTGCCTAACAACCATAATCTAAGGCTGTATGCAACAATTGGTGTAGGTCGAATGGGTCACTACTAACTCAGTTGACGATGACGTCGTGGATGCCACTAGGCGACATCAGTTCTATTTTTATTATATTGGTTCTATTTGCTAATCTAATCTGTAATCATCCACTATATACTTTTGATGCATCAATGCAAAGGTGGTGTTTTGCTGTTTCTATTTTTGTGCTATATCTTTTCTATCGAGGCTATTGATATGGGAACGGTTCAGGAAGGGGGCATGTGTTTACGAAATAATAATGAGTAGTGCGGTTCATTGGGGCACCATATTACTTGAAACTTTTTTAGCGCACTCGTTTTTCTGGGACATCAAGCTTACAGTTCCGTATTTCAACACATCAGTGTGAACTGGTATTCTCTCATTAATGAGCTATCACGAGGTTGATGGAAAATTTGATTTGGTCGACATTTGGATGCCATCGCCTTCTTCAGAGTCGGATTGATCCGAGTCGATTGTCCATAGTTGTTCCCTCCTCTGATGTTGATTTTCATGATAACATCAAGTCGAATTCAGTGGAGCACCGCTTAAATGACATGTCCTCATTCGGTGGCGCTGTTTTATACACGGTGGTTGCTGCTTGTACTGATCGTCCGTTGATAATTCCTTGTTTTTCTCCGGGCAGTCTATCCTGCAGGAATCGGTATAATTACAGACTAGTATATAACGTAGCAAAATTTCCAAAGCCAACTTTCTTTTGGTTTGGATATGATTACATTTCTTTCTTACTGCGACATTATTATACTATTGTATTGTATTATTCATACTTTATATATTCTTTTATTTTATCACAAAAAAGGATAAAGCTCTCAGCGTTGATCAACCTCTGAGGGATGCTCCGTGCATCCGACTTCATTTAGCATCGTTGGAGGTGACTGATTGCATATCTGGCCTCTATATTGACTCGCGGTGGCTTACCGATGTATCATATCAAGCCAGTGCTGCTATCCTACCGGACAAGTCTGGTATCAGTTTGCCAACTCCGGAGAGATGGAAGGCTTGGTGAGCTACGGGCGTGGAGGAGATCGATCCCATGTGTGTGAGTCGCAGAGCGCCTCTGACCACTGCTCCACATGCGCACATTTTATCGTATTAGTTTCATGTTATTATATTGAAACCATTTGTTGTTTCCCTGAGGTTTTAAATGTGGAGCAGTCTTATTTACATGGTCGGCCGATGGTGAAATCAGTCTTTTTTTCTTTTGTAGGTAAGTTCCATTTTCGGTGATTTGACTTTTGACTACGATTGTGAGTATTTCTTGACACTTAATGACTGTTAATATTAATGTTAGAAGCAGATATTGCAGTGTGACCAGTTAGTACCATATTCACAGGTTCACACTTTTTAAAAAAAGTTTCCATATATAATGTTTCGCAATTATTGACATACGATTGCAAAGAGCTGAGAAATTGTTTCCGTAAAAGGTCCTACAAGTTACTTAAAACCAATATTCCTACAGGCCACTTAGGGTCACTCTTGTTTGAAACAGAGCTTTCGCCTCCGGGAAGTATTTGTTCAGGAATTTAGGTTGCTACTAATATTGTAGGTCCTAACTATAATTTCTAACGCTTTGATTGTATTAAAGATGCCCATTATGTTTCTCGCATCTAAGCGATGTTTGGGAAACATCTGACAGCATTTGAATCGCCTGTAAGCTCACTAATTATTGAATAACTCGAGTGGGCATCAGTATGTTCTTCAGCGATTCGTCTTCGACGTCAGAAGGGTTCAGTTTACTCTGATTATTCGGAACATTCGAAGGATATCACCGCTTCTTACCAGGTCGTTTATTTTGATCGTTCTTGGTGATAAGACGACCAAATGTTGCTGAATTATCGTTGTATACCGAATTTTCTCTCATTAGAGTACCATAGTCACGTTGAAGTCGTAAGCTAATAAGGAGGTTGTTTTCGAATAATCAGTACTTTCCACTGATCAATAGATCACTATTTCCTTAGTGAGTAAACTCCTTAGTGAGTAGACTCCTTAATGAGTTGTTAGTGCAGTATTCGTTTCACATCACTTAACGTTTCGGCGGATTTGACACGAATCTGCTCAGCCAAATGCTTCTATAACTTCAGCAGAAGGAACGCAAGGTCCAGATTTTAGTTGCATGGGAAATTGCTTCTTTCAAACATTCACCGTTTTGTACCTTTTTTTTCTATTCGTATAAATGACTTTAGCTTTTAAAGCATAGGTTGTTGATTCTTTGGGAAACCTATGAATTCAGGAGCGATGACTCATCTCCACCCACTACTATAGTTCGTAGTTCGCTCAATGCGCAGTTGGGTGGCTCCGAAAGCGTCTCTACGTCAAACGTGAGTATTTCTCAATCTTTCAAAGTGCTTTACACTGTCTTTCAATATTCCTTTCTGGTATGCATTGTGTATCTTTTGTTTGTTTATATTTCCTTTGTGCTGATGTTTTGTATTTTCTTGAATGAAGTTTTCTTTAAAGCTCTTTACTGTTCTGTTCATGGGAGCGTGTGGCGTAGTGGTCGGAGGCGCCCTGCGACTCACACGTGGAATCGAGCCCTGCTCCCATGGCCCACCAAGCCTTCCATCCCTCCGGGGTCGGCAAATTAGTACCAGACTTGTCTAGGAGGATAGCAGCACTGGCTCGATACATCGGTAGGTTGCCGCGAGTCATTGTAAAAGACCAGATATGCATTCAGACACCTCCAACGATGCTTAGTGAAGTCGAATGCATGGCCCATCCCTGAGGGATTGATCAACGTCGAGAGCTTTATCTTCTTTTTTTATTACTGCTCTGTTTGTTACTGCTGTGCAGTGGTGATGAGGGTAACACTGGGATATATACCATTCATTCAACTCTGTGTACACTAGAAATTCAATTAATCTTACGGGTTCTATTCATTGGTGTATGTCGAAATTGCGTCATTTGTCAATCGTTTTTCAGTTTTAAGTCAGTTTGATCTTTAGGAATCAGCAGTGCATTTTAATGCAGCATATATGGCTCGTGTTTATGGTCAGCTTGGTTTAAACTATGATATTGATACTGGCAGGCCGTTTATCTATTGTGAAGTAAGTTGTTATTGAGCTTATTGAGCTTTTTGGTACATATGTAACACTTCTTAGTGGGAAGTTTTCTACTTGGGCTTCGCATAAATACTGAGTGTAATCGTTAAAGCTCAGTTGAGAAAAGTAGAGAAAAGTAGAGTAGAGGTGTATGTGAACATGAATTGTCTAAGTTACTTTAATTCTTAGACGTTTTTGACTTTAGAAATTTGATCCAAAATCATGTGCACCAAGTGATCTGCAATGTCCCACAGTGGAGCAGTGCTATGCAGAGCCAGAAAATCGGGCTCAACGACTTGGCTGTATGACTGTGTTTAAGTATATTACAGAGGTGATTTGTGTATTTCTGTTATTTCTTCTGTTTTGAGCGGTGTTTCCAAATTTCAACCGCTTCTCAAAGCCTCTAGTCAAGCATGAAGTATCTGATTTATAAGAATACGTTGAGTACATTAAGCAGAATATTCATTATATTTCGAAGGAAGTTTTTATCATGAAATTTTGATTATGTCTGTTTTTCTTCTCATTACCTTATCTGTTGTCAAAATTGACTTCTATATGATTATTTTTGATCCTTCTGATACCCGTCGCTTGGATACATTCCAGAGCAAGGGGTGAAATCTAATAAACCACATTATTTGCTGGCGGTATTCATTTCTGCATTACAGTCAGCCGTAATGGTATGGGTTTATGTACCTGTTAGTGCAGTCACTCAGAAAAAGCAAAGTTTCGTTGGCCAAGTAGGGGCTAGGGACAAAAAAAAAAGTTTGGAGCATACAAAATACACCAATCTGCTCTATGTCGACCAATTCGTTGGTGGACGCTTTTGTTCTTCTGACCAGCCACGCTGAGCTGTTATTAGTGCCGCAGTTCAAACATTCAATGTGAACAGTTGAGATTTTGTGTTAACTTTTTGACGCAGCAAAAACAATATGCCAAGATCGACACCAATTATAATGAGCAAACAGCCACATTGGTAGTAGGGAAGACTCCTACAATGGATCGATGTTGTAGTCTGCAGAAGGAAAAACGTATTGTATGTATACTTAAGCGGATGCTTGGACGGTGCATCTTCACGAGTTGTGTGGGCCCCAACACATTTGCCATTCGTTTTTTTCACTCGTAATCATTATCCATGGTAGTGGTTTTTTTTCCAGCATGCCGGCGGGTGCGAGTCTCATACTGTGATCTTCAAAACAACTGCAGCTGTGAGCACAGTTGATTAGCTTTAGTTAAGAACACCTCCGTCCAACGTGTAGGTAGTCACCTTCGGAGATGGCTGCATTGTCGCGGAGTCCACTGTACGCTGCACAGTTCTTTTCGTCCATCTGTCGTTGTTTTCCTGATTATGTGATTACCCTATTTTTCGCTATCGATGTATGTTCGGCTAAGTATCGGAGATGAGGTAGATTTCGAAAATCGGAGCTTCGCATTCCGGTTAGACATTGTCAGTGCCAGTAATGTTTTAGAAGACATCGTTCAAGTGCTCTGCCAGTAGTGCTCAGTGTTCTTGAGTGGTTGAAGTATCAGCCCACGTTTATGCAGCATAAACAGGGTGCTAGGAGGACAGTTGAATCGAAGAGGTGAAGGCGGTGTTGCGGCATTGAGCTCCCAACTTTATATAAATACCAAGTCGTTGTGAATATTAGTCTTTGTAGCTGCCACGCAGGTCTTTTGTGTGTAAGTCACTGAGTCGATCGTTGAGTTACGACTTTTATGATAATAATAGCAATAACAACAATAACAGTAGAGCGAATATATAGAAGAGTTAGGAGATATGGACGAACTGGATGGACACTGGACCAATTTTGCGAACACTTGAAGACGAATGGCCATGGGCTGTCTGTATTACTTTTGTAGTGGGTGGAGCATTGCCAGAGGGAACTAAAGACAGCACCTAGAGAAAGTTTCTAAAGGTTTTTTCTAATAGCACAATCTGATAGAGCTACATGTGGGAGAGCACAAGTGCTCGTTCGGAAACTTCTTTGGGACGGCAGATGATGGGAGGTACATTCAGCTAACTGATGCTGATTCAGTGCCCGAATTGTTGGAGAAAGGACAGCAGTTTATTGAAAGAAGTTATAGAATCCCTTTCTAGCCACCTGCGAGGCAACTGCATGAGATAGTGGCTAAGAGACAGTTTAGAGAAGATGCGAAGATAGATTTAAGATAGTTACAGGTGAACAAGAAACATACACTAATATAAAAATAGGAATTATTTGATGAATAGTTCCTATATGCTGATTATATACGCACGTATATGTTTACATATACATATATGTGTGTATATATATATATGTGCATATGTATATATACGTATGGACATACATATATGTACATGTGTACGTAATATATATATATGAAGTATATATATATACTTGGTATATTTATCTATATGATCTTATAAACTGATCTTGTTGAGCTGAAGCGAGTTTGGTATAGGTCTTCGTTGTCGTTGCTGGTGGTGTAGTTGGTCGATGGCTGACCTCTCGGCGATTTCGCGTTCCTCAGAACCGCACTTTTACGAGTGGGACTATTATAT